>CANYBF010607692.1:0-15073 GCA_948192965.1 Dalechampia spathulata
AAAATCATCTTCTCATCATGTCCTAATTCTCGATATCATTTAACTATTATTCCACATCATCACCCTATTTTGATCATACAGGAGATAATTTACATTACCTGAATTATAAATTATTTTTGTGCTAAAAATGAGGATGTGACAAGTATATACTAATATATATATATATATATATATATATATATATATAAATATTTACTATGAACAAATAAAATCAACATATACATAATAAATAATCAATAAAAATATCAAAATATCAAAAATTTATATAATAAAAAGTTGAAAGCATGAAGAATTAAAGAAAGAAAAATAATAATAATTAAAATTATTAGACCCAGGATTTTGATGTATGTGTCATGTGTGAGTCAATTTAAGTTATTTGGCATTTTAAAGTATATTTTTGTGAGTGGTACGAGCGTACTAAATTGCTTTGATGTGTGGTACGGGCATACGACTGACCGTATCAAGTAAGCTTTGTTTCCTTGAGTTTAGTACGGGTGTACCATTGCTTGCAGGAATTTGGTTTGTTAGTAAACCTGCTTTGGTACAGGCATGCCATTGGATGGTATGATCGTACGGTTGCTCGCAAGAAAATTGTTTGTCAGGAAAAACGTTTTGGTACGGGCGTACCAATGGATGGTATGGTCGTACCTAGTTTCCCTCTCATTTTTAAAAGTAGCTTTTTAAGTTGGTACAGGCGTATCATGTCTGGTACGGCCGTACGTGACTTTTCAGAAAGGCTTTAAACCCTTTCTAACGATTTATTTTTAGATAGAACATAATATACTTTGTATGTAATAGATAGTTTCCTTTGTGAAAGCTTCCTTTGAGCGCTCTACGTTATTTATAAGTAAATTTACTTGTTGTATTGTAATTCTAGCCTTGTAAACTCTCATTCTATTGTATTCCCATAATCTAAGAGTTAGGTTTTGTTATTGTGGATTGGTGTGCAGTTAGTGCTTGGGCATTACATTGTAATTAAGAGTTTGTGAGACTAATATCATTGTAAATGTTTGAGTATGATCCCGAAAATATTAGGGTTATGATTCAATTGAGGAATCTATGTTGATTGTAATTGATTGAGTTTAGTGAAATCCTAAGTTGAGACTTAAAAAAAGTAGACGTAGGCCAAGAGTTAGTGTTGAACCACTATAAATACGTATTGCCATTTCCACCAGGGATTTCAAAAATTATTTAAAAAAGAAGAAGAAAAAGAAGTGTGAAAAGAGGAAGAAGAGAGAGAAGGAAGAAGAAGAGAGAGAAGAAGGAAAAGAAGTGTGAAAAGAAGAAGAAAAAGAAAAAGAAGCAACAACAACAATTTGAAAATGCCAAAAGAAAAGATGAAAGAAAGAAAGCAAGAAGAATAAAAAGAATGAGAAGTAGCAACTTGAGGAGATAAAAAGAAGAACCAAGAACATTAGGCAGAAGAATAAGAGGTGAAAGAGAAAATAAAAAATGAAAAAAAATAAACAAGCAGTTTTTAAAGTATAAAAGGATAAACTAGTAATTATACAATTTTTAATAACAGAAAGTTAAACATAAAATTAAACTACTATTAATTTAAATGAGGTGTAAGAAAATGACATATGTTGTAATTTTTTAATTAAATTATAAGAAAAATATCATAAATATCACACAAATGTTATTTGTTAAATAATAAACAAAGTATGATAAAATTTTTTATTTTAATTATTAATCATGTTAAAAATTATATATCAAATAATATAATTATTTGAAAAATATAAATATGTATGGACTAATTTTGAATTATTCATTAAATTAAATTTTTATATGAAAGTCTAATAACATTTTTCAAATAAATGATGAAGTTTAATAATCACTTTAACATAAAATAAAATAATATGTAGCTAATATGAACATTTGATATGATGTTGACATAATACATATTTCACATTTGATCGTCACATTAACAAATTTGATCAAAATCTCATTAATAATCTCTCAATGAAATAAATAAATAAAAATATAATATTCAAAAAGAAAAAAATAAAATTTGGTATCCAATTTGATACAATCCCTAAATTTAGTGATTTTTTATGATATTAATCCTTTAAAAGATAAATTAAAAAATTATAATAAGTTTAGATTTTTAAAACTATACAAATAATGAAGTTAAGGTATACAAATAAGTAGGGGTGAGCAAAAATATCCAGAAACCAAAAAAATCGAATAAACCGATGATATTTGGTAATTTTGGTTTGGTTCTCGATTTCGGTTCAATTTTTTTTTCAAAAAATTTTGGTTTTCAATTCAGTTTAAAATGTTGAATAACCGAATGAACTGAACAAACCGAATAATTGACCATAAAATGACATCATTTTACATTAATATTCAAAACGACATCATTTTATGTTATTTATACGGTTTATAAATTCAATTTTTACTTTATTTAGTTTGGTTCGGTTTTATAGCTTCGGTTTTTAATTTATTCGGTTCAATTTATTCAATTTTTGATAAATTTTAGTTCGGTTTGATTTTATAGCTTCGATTTTTTGTTTATTTGATTCGGTTCAAATCTTTCACAGAACTGAAACAAACCGATGCTCACCCCTACAAATAAGTTAAAATAGAATAATCAAATAAAATAAATAAATCAAATTAAAGGATAACAAATATATTATATCTTAATAATACTATCAAATAATTTAACTTTAAATATACATATAATTACTCAATCACTAACAACAATAATATTTATTTCAAAGTGACTTTTCTTTATAATCATAATATAAAAAAATTAGTAAAAAAAAGAAGCATATCTAAATAAAAAAATTAAATTTAACTTTTATTAAATCTTATAAATTTTATATTAAATAATAGTAAAATTTTTATAATTAATGAATAAGATTTTTTTGATAATAAAAAATTATTAAAAGTAAAAAACTATAATATATTAATTTATGAAGATAATAAATATGAGAATATAAAATTTATTATTTAATATAAAAATAAATTATAATTAATAACACATTCAATAATTAACATTTACTATTAAAACGGCCAACAATATTTAACTACTATTGGAATTACTAATCAATATATCAATATATCAATATATATATATAAGCCTAAATGTTGGATGCTTATGTGACATATTTTGAAGACCATTTTTTTTTTATATGACATATTATAGAAAATATATGATTTTGACCTTTAGTTTTGGGTAGTCCTCCACATCTATATTTTGATTTTTTATTAATTTTTTTTATAAACTTTTCATGTTCTTTAATAAATGTTATTAATTAATTCCTTATGAATCATGACCTTTGATATTCTTCTAATGTTTCTTTACATTCCTATTTTGATTTTTCATTAATTTATTTTCTATAAACCTTTCATGTTCTTTAATAAATATTGTTAATTAATTTCTTATTAAATTATAATTTTTGATATTCCTCTAATGTTTATATTCCATTCATCATCTATATCTATCATATATATGCTAGAATTGTATTTTATATCCTTTTATATTCTCTTTTTCTATTTAATGATGACCTTTCATCTTCTGTAGTTAATATCTTTAAATACTTAGATATTAAATAATGACATTTTATGTTCCTCTTATGCTTATATTTTTCATATATATATAAAAGCATAATGGAAATTGTCTATTCCTCTTTCATTATATTTTAATCTATTGAAGATTTACTCAATACATATGATATATCTTTACTTGCAGATTTTAATATCAATAAAGCTGATTGGAGTATTAGAGTGCAAATATGTAGAATATGAGAAGCTTTTAATATAAAAAATAATGATGAGCTGAATAGTTTAAAGTTGATCCTTATTAATGAGAAGGTAATATGTAAAGAATTTTTTGTATAACTATTTTCATTTTATGATTTTTTAAAAATAATAGTATTTTATTGATGTTATATAGGAAAATTTGATGTATACTACTATTTGCAAAATTCATGTGACAAAGTACAAATCAATGATAACTAAAGGTTGTTTGTCTGTCATAAAAATTGTCAAGGTTGTGCAAAGTTCATGGTACTATTAATCATTGTCAAGTGAAATAAAAATAATATTCTTATCCTCTATTGTTTTACCAAAACTTGAAGGAGTATTGAAAATTGTAAAAAATGGATTTGAATTTATTATCCCTGATTTAGTGAAGGCTCATATCAATGATAATCAAGTTTTATCAGTTACATGTATTGTTTAATTTAAAATTATTTTAATTTTAAATATTTATATATTCCTCTTGGTCTACTTCTATAGTTTTAGGTTTTAATGCATTAATCCTTCATATCTCTCTTTTAATTTTTTATCCATTTATTTTCTATAAACCTTTTAATGTTATTTAATAAGTATTGTCAATTAATTGTTTATTAAATTGTGACATGTTTCTCTAATGTTTATGTTTCATTCCCCTTCTATATTTTATGATATATATGATAGAATTGTATTTTATGCCCTTTCATATTCCCTTTTTCATTTAGTGAAGGCCTTTAATCTTCTAAGTTAATATCTTTAAATACTTGGATATTAAATTATGGTCTTTCATGTTCCTCTTATGTTTATATATATATATATATATATATATATATATATATAAGTGCATAATGAAAATTATTTATTCCTACTATAAATTTATTAAAGATAATCAATATTAAAATAAATATAAAAGTGATGTAAACATTATTAAGATTTATAAATATTAAATTATGGATATTTGAATACTTATTGAGGGGTCAGTATTTCAATCTTTTTTTTTTTTCTCATTCCAATCATTTTTAAATTTCCAATTTTGAAATGCATCCAATAATATCTACACCTAAAAAAATTAAACTATTAAAAATTAAAATATTTTAAAAATAAACTATAGAAGTAGACCAAAATAAATATATAAATATTTAAAACTGAGATAATTTAAAATTAAATAATACATGTACTTGATAAACTCGATTATCATTGATGCGACCTAGTACCAAATCAAGAATAATGAATTCAAATTTATTTCTTACAATTATCAATACTCCTTCTTCAAGTTTTTGTAAAACAATGAAAGATACAAATATTATTTTTAATTCACTTAACAATAGTTAATAATACTTCAAACTATGCACAACATTGACATTTTGTATGACAAACAAGCAACATTTAGTCAATATTGGCTTGTATTTTGTTATATGAATCTTAAGAATAGTAACATGCATCAGATTTCCTATACAACATCAATAAAATACTATTAATTTTAAAATAATCATGGAATAAAAATAGTTATATCAAACATTCTTTATACCATTACCTTCTCATCAATAAAGATCAACTTTAAACTAATTAGTTCATAATTGTTTTTTGTATTAAGAACTTCCTGTATTTTATATACTCACACCGTAGTACTTCAATCATCTTGATTTATATTAAGATCTAAAAGTAAAGAATATATAAGATACAATTCTATCATATATAAGATAAGATATAGAGGGGGAATGAAACATAAACATTAGAAGAACATCAAATGTCATAATTTGATAAGCAATTAATTGATAACATTTATTAAATAACATGAAAAGGCATATAGAAAATAAATAGATGAAAAAATCAAAAGAGAGATATAGAGGATTAATACATGAAAACCCAAAACTATAAAAGTAGACCAAGAGGAATATATCAATGTTTAAAATTAAGATAATTTTAAATTAAACAATACATATATTTGATAAAACTCGATTATAATTGATGTGAGCATGTACCAAATTAGGGGTAATGAATTCAAATATATTTTTTGCAATTTTCAATACTTCTTCAAGTTTTCGTAAAACAATAGAGGTGTTGTCCCTGAATTTTCACTTGTGCACTGCAATTTTAGGTTTTTATCGATTCGGCTCAGTACAGGTCCCTAGTATTGACCTCGATTTGCACACATGCCTTTTAACTTTCTTTGAGTGTTCTGGGCATGCAGAGTGCATCATATTTTACTCATGCAAGGTGGAGTACATAACATGTAAAATGGAATACACTGAGCTTATAGCACTATGCGCACAACATGTAGCAGAAAAGAAGTTTAGTAGGGCCCACTTTTCAGGCCAAATATGATGTTCCTCATACAGCACAACGTCTTATAATATCAAATAACGCTTATTTGACATGCGAAGCACATCCTGTTTTGCTTGTACAAGGCAGAGTACATAACATGCAAAATGCTACATGCTCAGCGCATAACACTATGCATGCAGCATATAGCAAAAAAAGACGTTTGGTCGGAAGCCTTCTTGGGATCAAATCTTGTCACATCCACACTAGAGACCCTAGTTATATTGCATAGTTATATGTGTATGTATATGTATACATATAGGCGTATGCATATATATGTGTGTAACATGGTAAATGGCTTGTGACGATTGAATGACTGGATGATTGAAATGTTAAATGCTTTAATGATGATTGTGTTTTGATATTGCTGCCTTATTGGGAAGCATGACTTCTATGTAGTATAAGGGGCAATGTTGTTGATGTTTTTAGGAAGTGTTCTATGATTGGGTTTGGATTAGGTATTATGAGAGTAAGTTTTAAGGCTTAAGTGCTGAGAATAAAGAGTGGTATGGGCGTATGGGTTTCCATACGGGCGTACAAGGGTTGAGAGAGGAGTGGCATAGTATTCCTGGAGACTGTACGGGTGTACCATTGCGTCGTACGGCTGTACCGTTGCTCGCAGGAAATTCAGCTTGTCAGGAAACTTGAGGTGATACGGGCGTACCAAATAGGGTACGGGTGTACCACCGCTCGCAGGAAAACAGGGTATCAGTAGATGTCGTTTGGTACGGGCGTACCAAATTCCGTACGGCCGTACGTGACTAATTGTTGACTTTTTAAAAGAGTTGAAACAGATAAGTATGCTCACTTTTCTTAAAATAAACTCTCTTAAACTCTCTAAAACATTAGGGTTTTGGGATTTAGAGGAGATATAGCTCAAGAATTAAAGGTTAAAGCTAAAAGAAGTTTATGGAGGGACTACGAGCATATGATAGACGTGTCACTATCACAGGTTAGTGCTTCTTATGATAGATGATTAGTTAGGAAATCATCAACAGGTAGGGAGTACTTACCTTATTATTAATAATTTGTGTTTATATGCTTATATTCTTGTGCATCTGCAGTATAAGCTTTATGTGAGTTAATGATAGAAAGATAAAGGAATGAAATATTTGTGTGAACAGGGAAAGCATGAGTTTGATGAATAATGATATGTTTATGAATGTTGATGATTGAAATGATTGATGAATCATGATATGAATGAGAAATATGTGTGAATTATGTGCATGATGAACTATGTGGCTTATGTGAATGACGTGAATGATGACTTATGTCATCTAGAGGTTTGGTTATGTGTATTCTCTACAGCATCATGAGATATTGCATGAATATCATGTCATGAATCATATATACACATGAATATATTCATAGCATGCATAGAGAGAGGAGAAAGGAGGAAAGGAAAAGATGAGCTATATGCTCCAATCATACTGGGTCATATATTACAGGGTTCCATAATGGAATCATATATTATATTGCCCTCCTACGAGAGTTGAGTCTCAAGACATACAGTTAAAAAGAAAAAGGGGTCTAAAGGCCCGGATGATAAATGCCCTCCTTCGGGAGTTGAGTATCGGTACATACAGGGACCCAATATGAGAGAGAGATTGTGAACAATCATAAAAGAAAGGAAAGGAATGTTATGTGATAGGAAAATAAGAGGGCGGATGCATAGCATTAATGCATCCTCATGCATTATCATTATTATTTACATGTTGTAAAATGTAAAGGAAAAGAGGAATGAAGCACCAAGTGCACATATATGTACGTGTTATAGATATCTAGAGAATGTTACAGAAAGGAGGAACACCAAGGATGATGGTGTCCTCGTAATAATGATGAAAGATGTTAATGATGAAAGATGAATAGATAATGAATGAATATCCATGGGATACACCATATTGCATTACGGCATGAACGTGCATGTTGAATATGTGAAATTGTGAAATGATTGCCATATGATAATATGTGATATGAATTGATATAGGAGTATGAATACTAGGTGGTGATCTAAGAATAGTTCAATGTGTAACCTGCACAGAGTTATATGCATATGTGTTGCCGGTAACGCTTGTCTGTGGTATGAGGGTTAAAGGTTTGACTTGTATCACCTATCTATCTTTATTGTTATTATTATATATTATGGTTACAGCACCACTGAGTAATATACTCAGCGTTCGTCATTAGCTATTCTTCGGGAGCATGGCACACTTGGTCGGGGTGTGACAAATCTAATGTACGTCATATCATACAATGTCTTAGAACATAAAATGACTCTTATTGGGCATGGGGCGTACATCTTGATACAACCATAGTGGGCCCCATGCGATGGGTCAACATGCTATGTGCGTAGCATGTAGCATTATGTGCTGTGCACATAGCACTACATGCTGCGCACATAGCTTAAAAATTTTAAAATCTCACATTGCTAATGTGATTTCCCAAATCCTAGCACCTCCCACTATAAATATAAGCCTTGGATTCATGGAAAATGGTCCAAAAATTGCCTAAAAATGGCCAAACTCTGCTAAAATTCACTCTCAACTTAATTAAACACTTAATTAAGCAATTTATTTAAGATTTAGAGACTAATTAACTCTAGTTAGGCTTCTAAACACATTTAGGAATCAAGATCTACAAGGAAAACCTACTATGGTGAGTTGAAAATCCATTTTCTCTTCATTTTCTTATGGTTTTTACTATAGATCTATGATTTTGGCTTAATTTCTTGATGATTAGCTTCAATCTTATTTATTTTTTTGTTGCTAATGCATATTGGTAATCAAAAATACTCTTCTCTGCTTTATATCTACTTAGATCTGGCCCGGATCTCATGTTTTTGCTTAAAAACTTCCTTTTCCTTCTATTCTGCACACTATATGCGCTACATATAGTATTATGTGCGTAGCACATAGCCTATATGCTGCGCATATAGCATGATAGGCTACGTACATCCCCTTCTATTTTTCCAGAAAATCCCAATTTTCTTCCGTTTTCATTCGTTTCTTCACTCGATCTGATAAATCTAGAAATATTAAAGGCTTACCCATGCTTTTAGTGTTCTAGATCTATCAAATATTATCCAGATCTAATTAATTTTAGCCTTAAAATTAACTATTTAAATTAAATGCTCATTTAATTCATTTGCTTGTGATTCAGACATTTATTCGTGCTCAAATGACATAACATGCTTTGTTAAAGTTGCTGGGATTTGTCTATAGATCGTGTTTTTGCAGGAAAAACTAGACTTTTGATGAAATTCATCTGCTATGCGTGCCACATATAATGCTATGTGCACAACACATAGCCTATATGCTACGCACATAGCAGTACATGCTGCCCACATCCCCTATAAAATTTCCCAAAAAATGCATTTTTCACTCGATTCCAATCTCAATTTGATGATGCCAATAACATTTGATGCTTGACAATAGCTCAAATGTATTAGATCTATCATAAATTAATCATATTTAATTAATTTTGGCCTCAAAATTAATTTTTTATCGATTAAATGCTTATTTGACTCTTTAAAATATGATTTTCGATATTGGATTCAGTTGGTTGAGTTGCTATCTTCAATTGCTGTTCATATGATATTAGCAACTCCCATTTGATATGCTATGATCGATTGAAAATAATTTTACCAAAAATTATTTTTATTTATTTAATTTTCACAATCCAAGTCGTATTAATTTGCTTGATTGTTACCATATAATTAATTGGACTTTGGCTCTTGATTCATGCTTTCATATGGCATAGAATTAGTCAAATAAGTCATAAATTTGTTTGCTACTAATGAGTTTATTTGTTTATATTGCATTTTTCATTCGTGCATTTTTGGCTTGTGCTACTCGAGGTGGAAAATTTTCCAAGGAGGAGGGGACTTTACTTAACATCCCAAAATATTGTATACACAAAGAGTTTATGTAATAGGATAACATTATCCCTTATTTGGTGTAATTTAGCTTTAAATTCCCCCCATGTATCCCCTAATTCCTCAATCCCTTTCACCAGCCTTTCGGGAATTTTATTTTGTGGATGGTTTATTATATTTGCTAAAATATATATGCCATATCATATCACATGCCATGTCACATGCCATATCACACACTTTTATGCCATGCCATAACATATATTATCTCATATGCTAATACGATCCAAATACACCAATCTAACATGCCATACACATTATTTTTCATGTTATATGCCAATTCACCATGTCATACACCATTACGTTATGTCATTATGCCATGCCATGTCACATGCCATGTCGTATGCCATATTACATACCATGTCGTATGCCACGTCACATGTCATGTCGTATGCCACATCATATGCCATGTCAAATGCTATCATACACACATCACTATGCCATGTCAAATGCTATCACACACACATCATTATACCATGTCATGCATATGCCATGTCATTTTACTATGTCATTGTGAACACTCTATTTTTGCCCCTGCAAAGCTAGCTGGGTTGCCTACTTTGGGCATGTATTGCGACTTGTTCCAGTATCAGAATGGCTTAATACAAGTTCCCATTCCCAAGAGCAAGTTACATACATGAATTTTGCATATTCATTTACCATTTAGGCACACTATTTGCCCTCCATTTGGTCCATCCAAAATGGCTGCCAATCACAGATTTCTAGCACAGCCTGTATAGGCTAGTTGGGTTGCCCACTTCGAGCATGTATTGCTACTTGTTCCCATATTAAAATGGCTTGATACAAGTTTCTATTCCCAAGAGCAAGTTGCATACATGAATTTTTCATATTCATTTGCCATTTAGACACATCGTTTGCCCTCCTGTTGGTCCGTTCAAAATGGCTACCAATCATAGATTTCCAGAACACCCTCTACAAGCTGGCTGGGTTACCCACTTCGGGCATGTATTGCGACTTGTTCCCATATTGAAATGGCTTGATACAAGTTTCTATTCCTAAGAGCAAGTTATATACATGAATTTTGCATATTCATTTGCCATTTAAGTATACTGTTTGCCCCCATTTGGTCCGTCCAAAATGGCTACGAGTCATAGATTTCCAGAATAGCCTGCACAGGCTGACTAGGTTGCCCACTTCGGGCACGTATTCCGACTTGTTCCCATATCGGAATGGCTTAATACAAGTTTCCATCTCCAAGAGCAAGTTGCATAGATGAATTATGTATATTCATCTGCCATTTAGCCACACCGTTTGGTCCCCGTTTGGGTCGTGTAAAATGGCTGCCCGTCATGTTTTGGGACATTATCCCACATTACCAAGCCTAAGGGTGCCACCCCTCCTAAGGCTACTATAAATACAAGGGCAAGCCTTCTTCTTCAAAACACACAAGACATATCATAAAAATAATACTAAAAATATCATATAAATGGTATACATTTTAATTCTAAGACATTAAGCTATAAGGATTAAAATAACTTAAGTAAAATTTTAATTAGGTTTAGTGACTAATTAAATTTTTACTAAAATCCTAAGCTTTTGGGAATTTGGGGGGAGCGACTTCTAACCCTGGTAAGTCATTTCTTCCTTAGACTTTTTAAGATTAATTTAGCTTGACTATCATGTTTAGCTTATTATCTTAGTTTAGCTTTACTGCCATGTTTAGCTTATTGTTTTATTTAGTTTTACTACCATGTTTAGCTTTTTATTATGCCATGTCATATACCATTATGCCATGTTACATGCCACGTCATATGCTAATATGTCATGTCACATGCCACATCATATGATACAATGCCACATCATATGATACTTTGCCATATCATCATGCTATGTCACATATCATACACCATTATGCCATGTCATCATGCCATGTCATATGCTTATATGCCATGTCATCATGCTATGTCACATGTCATACACCATTATGCTATGTCATCATGCCACGTCAGATGCTTATATGCTATGTCATATGCCATATGCCACTATGCCATGTCATCATGCCATGTCATACACCATTATGTCATGTCACATGCCACATCATATGCCATTATACCATGTTATCATGCCGTGTCATATGCTAATATGTCATACCACATGCCACATCATATGCTAATATACCATGTCACATGTCATACGCCATTTATGCCATGTCATAGTGCCACATCATATGTTAATGTGCCACATCACATGTCATATGCCACTATGCCATGTCATCATAACACATGCCATATCACATGCCATTATGCTATGTAATCATGCCATTATGCTATGTCATCATGCCACATGCTACGTTATCATATCGCATGCCACATCACCATGTCACATATCACGTCATCATGTTACATGCCACATCATCATGTCATATGCTATTATGTCATGTCGCATGCCACATTATCATGTCATATGCTATTATGCCATGTCACCATGTCACATGCTATATCATTATATCGCATACCATGTCACCATATTGTTCCTTACATCCATCGAATTTCGGCTCTTGATTCATGCTTTTACATGGCATAGAATTAGTCGATCAAGTCCTAAATTTTATTTGCTATTAATGATTTTGCTTGTTTATTTGCATTTTCAGTTGTGCATTTTTGACTTGTGCTACCAGAGGTGAAAATTTTCCCGAGGAGGAGGAGACGTTACTTAACATCCTGAATTTTTGTACACACGAAGATCCTTTGTAATAGAATAGCATTATTCTCCATTTTTTGGATTTATCATTAAATCCCACGTGTATCCCCCATTTTCCTCAATCCCTTTCACCGACCTTTTTAAGGATTTTATTTTATGGATGGTTTTATTATATTTGCTAAAATATATATGCCATATCATGTCACATACCATGTCACATGACACATCACACACTTCTATGCCATGCCATAACATACATTATCTCGTATGCCAATACAATCCAAATATGCCAATTCACCATGCAATCCATGCTATTTACCATGCTATATGCTAATATACCATGCCATTTTTGCCATGATGCCATGTCACATGTCATTATGCCATGTCATGTCATATGCCACACCACATGCCATGTCGTACGCCATGTCACATGCCATATTAAATGCCATTTCACATACACATCACCATGCCATGTCATGCATATGCCATGCCATTTTACCATATCATTATTATGTCATGTCATGCATATGCCATGTCATATTATATCATCACTTTACATGTCATGCATATGCCATGTCATCCAAATGCCATATAGCACTATATATCATTCTACGTGCAACCATGCAACGCCAAATCACATATCGCGCTATGTGCTTACAATATACGCTTGTATGCTTGCCTGCTTAGGATAATTAACTCCAACTATAATGGTAAAATAAATTTTGGAAACTCATAGAAATAGATCTCCACCACCCGAACCCAATCTCTGAAGGGTTTAACTAACATTCATGCTATGGGTCGGTTGGACCAATTCAGAACTATCTGGTGGTGACTCTATTATGACTCTTTCGAGTCCGTATCATTCCTTGGGGTAACCCTTTGAGAAGATTACACTTTCGCTCCAAGTACAGTTCCTGGTCCATGAGCATCACAAGCCTCGCTTTGGGCAGCGGCAGAAACCGACACTCATAGTGGCGACTCCACTGGGGACATCACGACGAAAGAGTGGTGGCATCTAAGATTTTCCTTATCAATTTTCCCATCATAGTTGGATTAATTGTATGCATCACAAAACTAGTCCGTGTCTGCACATACCACCCTAGTCCTGTGTCAAGCTGGTGATTATGGGTAAGCAAGTACCTTAGACTACATTCAACTCCTCAGAAAAGTGAATCTTCCTTCACCACTCACTGCACTATACTTATAACCGTCAATGATTCCTGACTGATAGACATGAGGTATAGTCCTATATCGATGATTCCATTTGGTTGGATAGGTTATGGACAATATGGCGAGAGACCTTAGCTTGTTCTCAAAACCGGACAAAAAGCCCACGTAGTAAGCCTAACAACATTCCAAACTAGGACCCTTATTGCATGCTATGTGGATCTTTGCTCTATCATATCGGTGATAAACCCAGCCTATTTTCCTCCCACATATTGCTCTGCTAAGAGTCAGAATCCTTTCATGATTCTATATGGTTGCATAACCTCACGCTTATTCCATAGGCGTACTCTTATCATTACAACATGATCATGCCCATATTGCTCTGCTAAGGGTCGAAATCCTTTCATGATTTTGTATGGTTACACAACCTCATATCTATTCCACAGACATACTCTTATCATAGCAATATGATTAGGATGAAATGATGTCAGATTTTTGCTGTAATCCCTCATGTGATCAGGCAACAATCACCCCTTTTGCTTGCCTTATTGAGAGAAGTGTGCCTCGAGTTCCCAGTGTAACTCCGGGCTAGTATCCCACCTAGGAAAGGAGACATTGAATTGACCAATTCTCGTGGAGGTATAAGGGTGGCAGGGAGCGTTGCTGTGTACTACGTGTTTGCTAACCGTTTCTGTGTTTTCTATCCAAACATGCATACATGCATACTCATGCAATTCTCTCTAACAAGTCTTCTTTTACAGCCATAATGCTGGATGTTTCCTAGCATAGGTCACGCATACATCCTATGTGATGGATAACATGCATCCCATGCATACACATGCTAATAACTTGGTTTTACAGCCATAACATTAGATGTTTCCTAGCATAGGTCACACATACATCTTACGTGTCGCATCATATGCACCATATACAATCTCATATGCATACTCATGCATCCATGCTAACTCTTTTTATCATGTACAGACCATATCAGACTCTCAGCCAATTAGAAATATTATATCATCATCTAACCCTCCTGCCTCGACACTAGATGCATACTCGTTGTAGTTCAGAAACTCATCGATCAATCGATGGCCAAGCTCCTAAATCATGACTTCAAAATTCTCCTACAACAATAGATCCGGGAGGTTCTTAGTCCTGGAGAGTTCATCACCCCATCAGCTTCGATGAAGGAAAAGGGGAAGGGTGTCAATCTATATTACATGGAGACTCATGATGATGTCTCACTCT
>CANYBF010607768.1:0-11850 GCA_948192965.1 Dalechampia spathulata
CTAAGTTTTATTTCCTAGTTTTCAAAAAAGTTAATTCAATTGGATTAATAGAAACAAACTAGGTGGCGACTCCACAATCCACGCTTGCTTTTCAAAAGTTAAAACCTGTTAACAAGCCGGAAAACGGAACCAAAGCTCACATTAACCTAATTTTGGAATATTAATATGTGATTATAACCAAAATTAAGTCAAGTCACTCATCTGATCTTCCTTTGGCCGAAACCTAGCCTCCTCTGCTAAAGCAGTATTCGGCCTTCACAAGACTAATTGTGAGGAAGATGCAAATTCCAAAAGTTTTCTTCCTTTTCTTTGCTAGTTCACAGGAAAGAAGATAGAAGCAAACGGTTGCTTGCTTGGAACATCCTTATTTCGTGTGGATACTATTGAAGGCTGCCTATTTTTGTGGTTTTTGGTTTGCTACAACCATAAACGCAATAAAGATCAAGAACGAAGGACATCTGCATTGAATGTAAGAGTTATTATCAACCTGTCACTTCTAATCTCTAATCTGTTTTCTCTGTGTTTTGATGCAAAGATCATCTTTTGGTTTGATGTTTTAAAATGAAAATTTTAAATTTCTTTCGCTGCTTAATAACTACACAAACCAACAGGGACCCTAAGAATCATCTGAAGACCTACACCATGATGATGAGCATTACAGACCTATAGGATGATCAAATAGTTTGACTCTTCTTTATTTCACTGGAAGGACCAGTGCTAGCCTGATATCATAATCTGAACAAGGCAACCACAGCCGAGTGGAAGCCTCTTTGTACTACCTTTTATAAACAATACGAGTTCAAATCTTGATTTGATGTAACTTTGATGGATTTGGAAATGGTTGAGCAGAAGACCAATGAGTCATTCATAGATTACTTTAGTAGATGGATGGACAAAGCTGCTTTGGTCAGGCAGAAGCCGTCTGAATCTGATATGATCAACAAGCTTATTATGGGGTCACTACCACTCTACTAGGATAAGCTAAAGTATCAGATATTCAACACCTTTAAGGACATCTACTCTGTTGGCCAATGCATAGAATAGAACGAGGGTAAGAAAAAAGAGCCTTCCTTTATAAAACCTAAAACTGCCACTTACACCCAAACACAGTAAAAACCTCACTACGTCAATGACCTACAAACACCAAACCCTCTACTCCAAAACACTACCCCATACCGAAGGTTCTCGGATCTTGGAATGCCACTTTCCAAGGTTTTCAAGTGTCTCCTCAAACCCAAGCTCATCAAGCCACTTAAGCTAAACTTCAAAACACCACCCCCAGCCTCAGTGGACAACTATGAGCGCCGGTTTCTGTCGGGGCCCAGAGCGAGGCTTGCGAAAGTCACGGACCGGGGATCGCACTTAGAGCAAAAGCATAGTCTTCCTAAGGGGTTACCTTAGGGAATGATATGGACTTGAAAGAGTCACAAGGGAGTCACCACCGGATGGTTCCGGATTGGTCCAACCGACCCATAGCATGAGTGCTAGTTAAACCCTTCAGAGATTAGGTTTGGGTGGTGGAGATCTATTCTATGAGTTTCCAAAATTGATTTTACCATTATAGTTTGGATTAATTATCCTAAGCGGGCAAGCATGCGAGTGTAAATGTAAGCACACAGTGCGATGTGTTAATTGGCGTTGCAGGGTTGCACGTAAAATGACATATAAAGCTATATGGCATTTAAATGGCATGGCATATGCATGACATACATAGAAGCGATTAAGTGACATGACATATGCATGTCATGTGAGCATGTATGACATATCATATGCATGATATGGTAACCTAATATGTTATATAAGCACATTATGGCAAATAGAGTATGGTGTTATGTGTTAACATTTTAACTAGTTTTGGCGTTTGGTGTATGCATAACTTATGCATGATATGTAGGATGAATGGCATATCATATGCATGATATGTTGAATTGAATGACACATCATATGTATGACATATGAATAATGCATACCATATGCATGGCATGTGAAATGATGTATGACATGGTATATGCATGGCATGCATAGTAGAATGTGCTTATGTCATGTAACATGGGATGTGCAATGATGTATATCATGGCATAGTGTGTAGCATACCATATGCATGATATGTTAAATGATGTATGACATGTCGTATGCATGACATGGCATAGTGGTGCGTATGTGAATGTGTACTCAACATAATATGTGTATGGAATACGGTATGGCATGCCTTATGGCATACAACGTGACATGGCATAATGACACATACATATATGCATGGCAAGGCATATTGGTTAGGTGTGCGTATTAGGTTTGCATATATTGGCGTATTGGCATATTTGTGATTTATACGTATATGCATATAAAAATATGGTATGTTATGGCATGGCATATGCATGACATGCATAGTAGTGTGTGCTTGTGTCATGTGACATAGCATGTGACATAATGACATAATATATTTGAGCAAATATAAAACATTCACGAGCAAAAAATAATATAGGTGGGTGAAAGGGATCAAGGAATTAAGGGATATTAGAGGGGATTATTTATTACAAGCCAATAATAATCTACCCTATTACATAAATATCCTCACATACACGTTTTGGGATGTTAAGTAATGTACCCTCCTTTCTGGGCACTATTCCTTTCGGTTTTGCATGATCCAAAAATGCGGATGGATTAATATGCAAAATAAATAAATAAATTCAATAGTAGCAAATGAATTTTGGATTTATTTGACTAGTCCAATACCATTTAAAAGTACAAACCAAGAGACAAAATCCAGCAACTATTAGGCAATAATTGTTTTGAATAAACACGAGCCGGATCATGGAAATTCATTTTTAAAAAAATAATTTTAAGCAAAATTATTTTTATTTGATCATGGAAAATTAATTAGGAGGGCTAACATCACTTGGAATAATTTGGAGATAGCCACTCGACCAATTAAAATCCAAATGTAATTATTTTATGACAAACCCAGAATACTTGAGCCATTGTAAAGCATCAAATACCACTGGATACATCAAAAATACAGTGAAATACGGTCCGAAAATACATTTTTCTAGAAAAATGTGATCTATGCGCACCACGCATTAGGCTATGTGCGCCACACATAGGCTAGGTGTGGCACACATAGCATGACATGTGGCACACATAGCCTCTGGATCTACAAGAAAATTCAATTTGTTAGTACAGAATCAAACTACAGACCAAAATAAGCATGTTTAATGAAGACAGTACCTCATTTTGACCTCGAATCGGCCTCCGATTTGCAATCCAAACATTTAATTACATAATTAAATGGAATATTAATTTTAAGGCTAAAATCAAGTAGATCTGAACAATTTTAGACAGATCCAGAACCCCAAGTGCACGGAGAAGCTACTGGAGTCACTAGAAAAATCAGATCCAAAACGGATCAGGCGAAAAATGGGATTTTCTGTCAAAATCGATATCTATGTGCGCCACACATAAGGTATGTGTGGCACACATAGAGGCATATGTGGCACACATAGCTTTGAAAATCGGACAAAAATCAAAAAATTTTCAACATAAACCCTAAATCCGACCCCAATCTAGGTAGATCAGACCCAAAAATAGGGTTTTGCTTCATGGATTTGCATCCAACATGTAAAAATAATTTTAAAGTTAAAATTATTTAAAATCCGGCTTGATTTAGGGTAGATCTAGGACATTTAAGGCATGAGAAGGCCTTAAACATCACTGAAATGGCCAGATCGAAGGAAAAACCGAGAGAAAAATGGCCTTTTCTTTGAAATTTGGGGCCTATATGTGCAGTATATAGCCCTATGTGCGCCACACATGTGCTACATGTGGCACACATAGGGGTATATGTGGCGCATATACCCTTGAAAACAGAGGGAAAATGGAAGAAAATGAAGAAAAATGAGGAAATTACCTTATTCCAGTAGCTTTTCTTCCTTGATCTGACTTCCTTCCATGTTTTGGGAGCCTAACTAGAGCCAATTTGTCTCTAATTACCTAAGAAAAATTAATTAAGTGTTTAATTAATTTTTGGGAGGATTTTGGCAGAGTTTAGCCTTGCCTTTTGGTAATTTCGGGATACCTTCAAATGAACCCCGAGCTCTATATTTATAGAGCAATTTTTGGGCGTGGAAATTTTGTAATTTTTGCCTGAATTTGAAAAATTTTAAAACTATGTGTGCCACATATAAGGCTATGTGTGTAGCACATAGCCTATTTACTACGCACATAGGTCTATGTGCGCAGTAAATAGTTTGGAACCTATCGGGTAGGGCCCACTGTAGTTGCTTCGGGATGTGTGTCCCAAGCCTATAAGTGTTATTCGATGTGAGTAACAACTTTGTAGAATAAAGTTTTTCCAAATTCGGTCCAAAGAAGGCTCTCGACCAAATGTCTTTACTATGCAACGTGCGTAGCGCATAGTGCTATGTACTACGCATATAGCATTTTTGACCTATGCGCTCCACCTCATACGGGTGGAACGGGATGCATGTCATATGTCCAGGAAGGTGCAAATGACATTTCGAGTCACTTTTCAATTATAAGTTTTACGAAATTCAGCCTCAAACATCGAGTTTTGGCTTAATGGGCCTGTTTTGGGCCCAACAGGCCATTAGGGCCAAAAAGTGGCATTTCGGGATACCGTGAGTTGTGCCTTGCATGGGCATTAGTGAAAACATGTTCTGTACATTCAGAACACCTAAAATAGGCAAAATGGGTAGCGGGCCCCAATAGTGCCATTGGTGGGCCCCATAGCGTAGCGGGCCCCAAAAGTGGCATATAGCATGTCAAGCGTTGTGCCTAGCGTAGGCATCATGTGGAGGGTGTTCTATGTGTACAGAAACCCTCAGAATAGGCAAACAGAGGTGGTGGGCCCCGCCTGTATACTATTCATAGTGAATAGTGACCTAGGTTCAAAATGCAACATTTTGCATTCTGTGTATTTTACCATGCATAGGCAGTTGGAAAATGTATTATGTAAGTACAGAATACACAGAATAGGCTAATAGGAGCAGTGGACCCCACTAATGCCCTAAGTGGGCTCCACAGCGTAGTTGGCCCGGGATATGGCATTTGTGATGCCAAGCGTTGTGCCTTGCATAAGGCAGTTGGAAAATGTATTCTGTAAGTACATAATACACTGAATGGGCTGATGAAAGTAATAGGCCCCACCTATGCACTATTCATAATGAATAGTATCTTGGGCCCAAAATGCAACATTTTGCATTCTGCAAGCTCTGCCTTGCGTAGGCAATAATAAGGCATGCTCTGTGTGTACAGAGCATCCAGAATAGCTAGTAAAGGTAGTGGGTCCCACCTATGCACTATTCATGGTGAATAGTACCTAATGTCAAAAATGCAATGTTTTACATTTCGAGAGGTTTGCCTTCCGTTGGCAATAATGAAGTGTGTTCTGTATGCACAGAACACTCAGAATAAGAAAATGAGTGGCGGGTCCCGCCATGGCACCTGAGGTGTTATGTGCACCAGAATACACAGGGAAGCCATAGGGGCCTATGTGCCTAATCGGGGTCGATACGGGGACTAAAACCAAGCTGAATCAACAGAAGCCCGAAATTGCACGATGGTGAAAAGTCAGGGTCAATAGTTTGCCCCTTGATCAGGATCATTTTAAGGCAACACGCGCATAAGTCGTCAAAATGCGATCTGTTCATAACATGACTTTTCATAGGGAGTAGGAAGCGTACCTGACTCGCAAGGGTGCTCGCGTTGAGGCTTAAATCACAATTCTGCCACTAGGAGCCCAGTGCTCAGGCTAGAAGATCAATGTTGATCAATGGTCCCCAATGGGATTGATGGCAACGCCGCGACTAAATCATCTGAAGTTGGCTTTTACATGCCTATGCGTTAGGATTTTGGGAACCAAAGGCTTGGCTCCGCGATCACTGTTGGATCGTGTGGTCAACTGCGGGACCTGGATGACCATCTGCTGGGTCTATTCTCGCGCCATCATATAAATGTCAGATATCTCTGAAACAGCTTTCAGGATCTTATGCGGGGTCTCTAACATTTCTGGTCGACGGTTTTGACAAGTAAATACGCCAGTTCCACTACTGGGGGCCCGGCGTTCAGGCTATTTCGATCAGGGTTGACCGGTGGTCTGCGAGACTGATGGCTTCCTTGCGAGTGATTCATCTGAAATGAGCATTTAAATGCCTATGCATTATGGTTTAGTAGTCAAGGGCTTGACTTGGTGATCTCTGCTGGATCGGGCGGTTCTACAGCGGAACTAGAGGTGTCCTTCTGCTGGGTCTAGGTGATCAACCGTTAGATCTTGTTCTCGCACCATCAAATAAGTGTTGTCTATCTCCAAAGTGTGCATTTGGGACCCTCTATCAGAATGCAACACTATCTGGTCAATGGCTTGACCAGAAGTCAAAGGCTTGACTGCTTTTGATCATTTGCTGGATCAATTTCCTATCTTTCCCAAACATAGGAAAACAATTTATCAGTGAAATTGGTATTGAAATGGTCCAGGAAAAATACCTGAATTTTTGAGTGTTAGTCTACTACATTCTGACTGATTTTCTAGATTTTTCACACGCTGCAGGTCATGAAAATTGGGCTCAGCAGAGCAAACGACCTCCAAAAATTCTGAAATTTTTGCTAGAGGCCTAATTTATCATGTGCATCTTAGTGGAACCCAGGCGCACATTAGCAGGAGTGCACAGTGGCAGGTGCATGTTAGCAAAAATTGCTACGTGCGGCATGCGTTCCCTTATGTGTAGCGCACATAGCTTGGAAATTTTATATTTCCAGGCTTCCATTATAAAATCAGTTTGTTTCCCCTTCAAAAACTTGATTTTCTCTAAAACTTTGAACTGAAAACTTTGTGTTTTTGCAGAAATGGCCGGAATTAGGATGCAACCGACCCTGCAGGACCCTGAATCTGTCCCAAGCTACGCTCTAACTGAGTTCACAACTCGTGATACTTATTTTGGAGCTCGTTTTGGTGATACGATTGCAGAGACTTTTGCCATAGACTCGCATTGGTCTCGAGCTCCTCCTGAGAAGGTGAGTTTTCTGCGACTCGGCTTGATTTTTTGGCTTTTATGGTTTTTCTAAAAATTCAATTTTAGGCTGGTTTTGATGCATTTAGGCTTGTGTTAAGATAGAATTTTAGGCTAGGCTGAAGCTAGGCTTAGGTAGGCTCATGTTTGTCTGATTGGTTTGATAAAAATTAGGTTTTTCGGTGCGGGTTTAGGCTATATGTGGTGTATATAGCACTATGTTCACCACATATAAGCCATGTGTGGCACATATAGTTCTATGTGTAGCATACATAGCACAGAAAAATGGGCCAAATTATCCATTTTTCAGTCATTTTTCAGAGAATTGCACATTTTATTGATTCATAGGCATGAATAAGTGCATTTAGGGCTGGGAGGAGGAGCTCTGTACCTCTGAATTTATTCTATACACTTTGTAATTCAGTCTAAAGTCTAACCTAAATTTTGTATTTTATAAAGGGAGTGGACAGTTGTGGGTAGTGGTAGCATCCGCGGCGTCTTTGAATGGTATTCCCAGTTGCCTCGGGAGATTCGTGTGAGGGTGGACCATAGCTGTTTTGGTCCATACATCTCTTGCTTTACTAGAGTAGAAAAGAGATGCAACAGGCTCGTCATCACTGCCATAATTGAGTGGTGGATGGATTCCACCCATACCTTTAATCTGCCAGTAGGTGAGATTGTGATTACCCCAGGGATATTTACTGGGATCACCGGTTTGGAATGTATGGGACTGCCTGTCCAGTTTGATGCATGGGTGACATCACCCCACTGGCTGTATAGTGCCATATTTGACCTCTTGGGAGTGTCACCCAATATGAGGGTAGGTCACAGCATTTCTTATGACTGTCTCCGTGAAGCAGTGTTGGCAGAGAGGCTCAATCAAACGACGGTGGATCAGTATACCAGCAGTTTTCTGCTATATGTGCTGGGGAG
Source organism: Dalechampia spathulata (assembly GCA_948192965.1). Lineage (NCBI taxonomy): Eukaryota > Viridiplantae > Streptophyta > Magnoliopsida > Malpighiales > Euphorbiaceae > Dalechampia > Dalechampia spathulata. The sequence goes on from CANYBF010607768.1 coordinate 7,956, forward strand.
TACTTTGTTTAATGACACCAGGAATAATGTTCATATGTCAATACTGTGGGCCCTCCGTGACTTGGAGTCTATCAGGTGGTATGATTGGGGCAGTGCTGGACTAGCCCACCTGATGCAGGGGTTGGATCTCTATAGTCGGCAATAATTTAGCACATGACTATTATTCTAGCTTGGTGATGATGATTTCAAATCCTATGTTCATTATCATTTATGCCATCTTCTTGCCTTTAAATCCATTTTACTTTTTCATTTAATTACTTCAGCAATTGTTACTTCCAAACACCAAACCATTATCCTCGCTTAAACAAACCAGAAATCTAAGTAATGGTGGCTAAACCATAAATCATCATGGGATCGATATCTTACTACAATAATTTATATGCTTGCAGTGAAGTAATGATTAAAACTACTGTCATTTCATACCATTTCAGGAGTGATCATACCCCCTACTCTCTTGTTTATAAGACACAAGCCGTGTTACCCATTGAAGTGGAGCTGAAATTACTTCGTGTCATTCTAGAATCTCAATTGCCAGAAACTGAGTGGAAAAAGGCTAGGTGTGAACAATTGGTTACTATTAATGAGAAGCAGTTGAAGGCTCTCTATCACTTACAGCTTTATAAGAAGCGCATGGCAAATGCATTTAACAGAAAAGTTAAGCCTGTTGTTATACAAGAAGGTGACCTGGTTTTAAAGTAAGTAAGACTAGCCATCCACGACCCTCATGGAAACTTCAGACCCAACTGGGAAGGCCCATTCATAGTCAAAAAGATCCTCTCCAAAGGTGCTGTCCACATTTCAGATTTAGAAGGAAATGAATTTTCAGAGCCTATCAACCTTGACCAACTGAAGAAGTATTTTTTCTAAAGCAAAGGGCAAAAGAAAGGTAAAAATGAAAAGCCTGGTGAGCCAAAAACCTGCATAAGTGGTTCACACAAAAGTTAAGGCAAAAAGAAAAATACTTGCTCGATGAATTGAAAATTTGCTTGGACAACTCATGCAAAAGTTAGGGCTCTTAAAAGAAAAAAGGAGAGCATTAAAAATAATTGATCAGAAAATCTCATGTGAGGTTGGTCAACGACAGGGGTTAGGTCTGGTGCATATCGAAGAATCTCTATGTTGGTTTTAATATTTTTCATGTAAATATTTTAATCTCATCAATGCAAATGGAACGCTTGTTCATAAACTTAGCCATAAGTAATACAAATTTCAAACACAAAGCATTGTAATTCTTTATTACATGTGATTTTATTACTTAATAACTTCTTGCAGCACAGGATTTAGGAGTAGCGCAGCACCCATAATTTATACTCCTCATCTGTAGTAAACCCAGCTCTAGGGATCTCCAACAGCATGATCCCAAGACGAGGCCAGGTCCTCTCCACATGCTCCAAGAATCGAGACACTAACCGCCCTCTCTCAAACTCTATCAGCTGAGGGATAGTCCACCTATGACCATACTGGCGACAAAGTCTGGTAGGACTGTAGTGTGTGCACTGCCTAAATCTTGGCAGTGGGATACAGTCTATGTAGGTACTCACAATCATGTACTGTATATGCAACCAAGGGTAAGTCCACCTCATCTCACTCTCAGGTCGGCTTCCCATCCACTCAACCCAACCATCAAATATCAGCGCTTTCACCTCACTGAAGGAAAAGCCCTTTTGCATATGGCTATGAGGTATGTATCTCTATAAATCACCCACTAACGGTGCAAGAATTCCTAGCTTCTCTTGAAGCCAAGGCTACTCAAGAAAAAATTAGAGTGACCCGCTGAGATGAAAACCCAAGGGGGTAGTTTAGGCAAAAGTTAGGGTTCAAAGTAAAATTAATAGCTTGATGAGTCAGAATCCTTCCAGAAGGAAAATCATGCAAAAATTAGGGCAATAGCACAAATGTTTCTAAGTCAAAAACCTAAAAAGGTGGCTTAGAATACTTACCTACAGTAAAAGCAAGCTACCACTGAAGCGCCCAGACAGTCCCCTCTTCACTTTGTCTAGTTAAAGGATTGTCTCTACTACGATCATAGGAAAAGGGGTCCGACCCTCTATCATCTAATCCACTATAGGCCCGATCAGTAAATCTCTATGACCAGATGGATCGACAAATAGGAATTGTGCCAGCAATCCAAATCTAGCTATCCTCATCCATGATAGAGCATCTGTGGATTTTTAGCTACACAGTCAAAAAAAAGTAGCAATATCTACAGGGCTCTCTATAGTCAAAAGGGACCTCATGGTGGTCAAGTTGATGTCGAAGGCCCTCATCAGGTACAGTTATGCTTCTCCAATTGGCACGTACATCGCTAACATCATCAACATCTTGCAAGTAACTCTAAGGATAGTAGCAAACTCCTCATACATCGGACATAGCTCTACATATCCAAACTGGAAGACATAGGCCACTGGATCCCAGAACTACACTGTAGCATGCAGGAAAACATTGTTGATTGTGACTTGCTGGAAAGTCTTCAAATACTGGAGTTTGATCTCGCCAAGTCAGTTCCACTCATTGTTACCCCATCAACGAGAGAGAGCAAAAAAAGCAGACATCGATTGCTAAGTCATTGTTTATCTAATTTCTACATAAAAGAGCAAATGAGTTATATTTCACCAATAAAGCATAGAGCATGAGATATTTATAATAGCAAGCAACTTTGGATTCCACTAATAAATCTAAAAGATACAAAGTTTAAGCCTTTAGCTGTTTTCAAAGTTTGTACACCACTTTATTATTTCAATATAAAAACTACAGAGTTCTGACATCATGCATATGGGAATCAGACATCATATCTTCTCTAAGCATCATCATTGCCTGATCGGCCTTCATCCGGACTAGGACTATACAAAATCTAAATGTTGTAGTGCTCCAGATGCGCTGTCAGTCGAGCTATCTCTCTGCCCATCTGCTCAGCATCTCAAAGGTATGTGATCATATCTACGACGATAGTAGTTTTACTCACTACTCTACTATAAGTATATAGGTTGTTGTATAAGTTATCGATCCCATGAGGATTTGCTGGTTTATCTGTCACTGCTTGGATTTCGGGTTTGTTTAAGTGCAAGTAATGGGTTGGTATTTGGAAATAAACAATCGTTGACAGGAATACAGGAAGGAGTTAAATGGACTAACAACACAAATGATAAGAAACAAAGGATTTGAAATCATTATCACTAACCTGAGATAACCATTACGTGCTTATTGCTACCCAAGATATCCCACAGCATTGAAAACCCTCTCTCGAGGTGAAATCAATTAAATCCCACTCTAATCTTCAGAACTCCTTAGTCACATTCAAGGTCCTCCAATTAGGGAAACTATCTAACAATCATACAAGGATTAGGAGCATGTAGATCTCTCTCATACACTAACCTAACTAGAATGGATAAGCTTTCCATAACTCAACTCTCATTGCAATCACAGAGCATAAGTAATCAATCAGAAAACTAACCTTTATAATTGAACATCTCTCAATGAATAAGCATTCTATAATCCAACTCTTGTTACAATCATAAAGCAAAGGTTGTTTCCAAAATTAAACTTTAAAATTAAACATTCATAGCAATGTTATTAAGCACAACCACAACAGTTATCCCATAAGGGATTCGGAAATCAAATCCCACAAAAAGAGTATCTAGCCACTCATGGCTTACAACAAGAATATAAGAAAAAATGAGGAATACCAAGAACATGAAAGAAAACCTAAACAGCAGGCTACCCAGAATCCGTATCTCCTTTTTTTCTCTTCTCCTTTTGTCGCACCTTAATTTTGGACCGGCTTGACTCAGATCAGGTTCGGGATGATTTTGGACCATTTTGGGTTGGTCTTGGGCCATTCCAAACTGATTCAGATCATTTCGGACCGTTCTGGGCCAACTCTGGCCCATTTTAGGAT
>CANYBF010607867.1:0-26319 GCA_948192965.1 Dalechampia spathulata
CCCCACAAACATACCCTAAGCAACCTAAACAAACCCTGGATTGCACCTGAATGAACCGGGAATGCCCGTAAAGGCAAAACAATAAAGAAATAGCCCGACTCATCCCAATCAATCCGAGAGGTTCAAATTTAGGGTGCGACACATGCATACTATTCATAGTGAATAGTAACCTAGCTTCAAAATGCAATATTTTGCATTCTGCGTATCCTACAATGCATAGGCAAGTGTGAAATGTATTCTGTAAGTACAGAATACACAGAATAAACTAGTAGAAGCTGCGGGCCCTACTAGTGTCCTAGATGGGCCCCACAGCGTAGTGGGCCCCAAAAGATGGCATTTACGATGCCAAGCGCTGTGCCTTAAATAAGGCAACTGGGGAATGTATTCTGTAAGTACAGAACACACAGAATAGGCTGTTTAGGGGCCGCAGGCCCCGCTTTTGCCTAGTGGGCCTCACCTATGCACTATTCATGGTGAATAGTATCCGGGGCCAAAAATGCAATATTTCGCATTTCAAGTGATATGCTTTATGTAGGCAATAAGGAAAGGTGTTTTGCATGAAGAGAATATTCAGAATACATGACGGGTTCTGCCAGGCGCCATGGTGGGCCCCACCAATCCTGAGATGTTCTGCGCACTAAAGCACACAGAGGAAGATACAGGGGTCTATGTGCATAATTGGGATCGATACCGGGGACTAAATCCTAGTCGAATCAACAAAGATCCAAAATTATAAGACGGTGAAAAGTGAGGGTCAACAACATGTTATATGGATGACATACCAAATGCGTGGTCATGTAAGATGGTATATGGCATGGCAAAGGCATGACATGGCATAATGTACATGTATAAGATGACATGGCATATGTATGAAATGGCATAGTAGATGACATACCCTATGTATGGCATGTGGAGTGATGTATGGTGTGGCATATGCATGGCATGCATAGTAGAATGTGCTTGTGTCATGTGATATGGGATGTGAAATGATGTATATCATAGCATATGCATGACATGGCATAGTGTGTAGTATACCATATGCATGGTATGTTAAATGATGTATGGCATGGCATAGTGGTGCATATGTGAATGTGTATTCAATATAGTATATGTATGATATACAGTATGACATAAGTTTATGGCATTCAACGTGGCATAGGATATGACATGGCATGGCATATATATGCATAATAAGGCGTATTGATTGATTGAGCATATTGGATTGTGTATTGGTGCATTTGGCATATTTACATATTTATACATATGTACATATGAAATATAGTATGTTATGACATACAGTATATGCATGGCATGCATAATAGTGTATGATTGTGTCATGTGACATGGCATGTGACATGAATGACATATATACTTAAGCAAATATAAATTCATCCACGAACGAAAAATAATAAAGGCCGGTGGAAAAGGATCGAGGAAATTAGGGGTACACACAAGATAGGGGGAATTATTACAGACCAATAATAAATCCTATCCTATTACATAAATGTCCTCACATACATATTTTGGCACGCTAAGTAATGTCCCCTCCTTCCCGGGCACTATTCCTTTCGATTTTGCACGATCCAAATTATGGATGGATAATATGCAAAATAAATAAATAAAATTTATTAGTAGCAAATGAATTTTGGATTTATTTGACTAGTTCAATGCCATTTAAAAGCATGAACCAAGAGTCAAAATCCAGTAATTCTTAGGCAATAATTGTGAGAATAAATACGAGCCGAATCGTGAAAATTCATTTTAATAAGAATAATTTTTGACAAAATTATTTTGTTTGATCATGAAAAATTAATTGGGAGTGCTAACATCACTTGGAATAATTTGGAGATAGGCCTTCAACCAATTAAAATCCAATCCTTTCAAAATCGCATTTTATACAAGTAAAAATTAAATGTTTATCGTAAAAATTAATTTTGAGGCCAAAATTAATTAAATGTATTTTTTTATGACAAGTCCAGAATACTTGAGCCACTGTGAGACTCAAATACCACTGGATACATCAAAATATGATGAAAATACGGCCTGAAATATGATTTTTCTAGAAAAACGTGAACTATATGCGCCGCGCATCAGGCTATGTGTGCCACACATAGGCTATGTGTGGCGCACATAAGTAGACATGTGGCACACATAGTTGAAGAATCTGCAAGAAAATTAAATCTGTCAGTACAAAAATGATCTACAGATTAAAATACGCAACATTAATGAAGACAGTACCTCATTTTAAGCACGAATCAGCCTCTGGTTTTGCAAACCAAACATTTAATTAAGCAATTAAATGAAATAATTAATTTTAAGGCTAAAATCAATCAGCTCTAGACAATTTTTGACAGATCTAGAACCCCAAGTGCATGGATAATCCACTGGAGTTACTGGAAAAATCAGATCCGAAGCGGATCGGGTGAAACTCGGGTTTTTCTGTGAAAATCAGGATCTATATGCGCCACACATGGGGTATGTGTGGTGCACATAGATGTATATGTGGCGCACATAGTTTGAAAAATTGAAAGAAAATCAATGCTTTTCAAGCAGAAACCCTAGATCCGACCCCGATCTAGGTAGATCGGACCCAAAATCAAAGTTTTGTTCGAGGATTTGCATCCAATTCAATGAAAATAATTTTAAAGTTAAAATTATTTTTAATCTAGCTTGTTTTAGGGCATATCCAGGACACCCGAGGCATGGAAAAGCCTTAAATGTTACTAAAATAGCTAGATCAGGTGAAAAATCAGCTAAAAACGAGAGAAAAATGGCTCTTTCTTTGAAAATTAGAGGCTATATGCGTAGCATATAGCCCTATGTGTGCCACACATGAGCTACATGTGGTGCACATAGTTATATATGTGGCGCATATACCTTTAAAAACAGAAGGAAAATGAAGAAAAATGAAGAAATTACCTCTTAGCAGTAGGTCTTCTTCCTTCATCTTGCTTCCTTACACGTTTTAAGAGCCTAACTAGAGCCAATTTGCCTCTAAATCCCTAAGAAAAATTAATTAAGTGTTCAATTAATTTTATAATTATTTTGGTAGAGTTTTAGGTTGCTTCAGGAGCAAATTCGGGGTCCTTAATTTAGACCCCAAGCTCTATATTTATAAAGCAATTTTTGGACGTGGCAATTTTGTAATTTTCGCCCGAATTTGAAAAATTTTAAAACTATGTGCGCCACATATAGAGCTATGTGATATGCTGCGAACATAGTCCTATATGCATAACACATAGTTTGGAACCCGTCACGTGGGGCCCACTGTGGTTGCTTTGGGATGTGTGGCCCAAGCCTATAAGCATTATTTGATGTAAGGAACAACTTTGTAGAACAAAGTTTTTCCAAATTCAGTCCCGAGAAGGCTCTCGATCAAACGTCGTTACTATACAACATGCGGTGCGCATAGTACTATGCGTACCGCATGTAGCTATGCGGTCCGGTCTGTACAGGCCAAATGGGATGTGGGCCATATGTCAAACAAGCATTATTTGATATTCTGAGAAACTTTACAGTTATAAATTTTCTCAAATTCGGCTCCGAATATCGAGTTTTGGCTTAATGGACCCGTTTTGGGCCTAACAGGCCATTAGAGCCAAAAGTGGCATTCGGGATGCCGTGAGTCGTGCCTCGCGTAGGAACTAGTGGAAATGTGTTCTGTGTGCAAAGGACACTCAAAATTGGCTAAGTTGGGTAATGGGCCCCGTCTATGTACTATTTATAGTGAATAGTACCTCAATGGGTCCCACAACATAAAATGGCTTAAAAGGTGGCAAACAGCATGCCAAACGCCTTACCTTGAGTAAGGCAGTAGATGGGATGTGTTCTGTGTGAAAAGAACACTCAAAATAGATTATAGTGGGTAGCAGACCCCACTAATGCCTGGTAGGCCCCACAGCACGGTGGTCCTAGAATGTGGCGTTTACGATGCCACATGATGTACCTTGCGTAAGGCAGTTGTGAAATGCATACAGAATATACAGAATAGGCCATGTCATACAGAATATTCATATTGAATAGTGACCTAGGTTCAAAATGCAATATTTTGCATTCTATATATTCTACCATGCGTAGGCAGGCATGAAATGTATTCTGTATGCACATAATACACATAATAGGTTATCAGGGGCAACGGGCCCGGATAGTGGCATTTGCGGAGCCAAGCGTTGTGCCTTGCGTAAGGCAGTTGCAAAATGTATTCTGTAAGTATAGAATACACAGAATAGGCTGATGAAAGTAGTAGGCCCCACCTATGTACTATTCATGATGAATAGTGTATAGGGCTCAAAGTGCAATATTTTGCATTCTATGAGTTCTGCCTTGCATAGGCAGTAATAAGGCATGCTCTGTGTGTACAGAGCATCCAGAATAGCTAGTAAAGGTGGTGGGTCCCACCGGTGCACTATTGATGATGAATAGTGCTAATTGCCCGAAATGCAAGATTTTGCATTTCGCATGGTTTACCTCACGTAGGCAACAATGAAGTGTGTTCTGTATGTTCAGAACACTCGGAATAGGAAAATGAGGGTGGCGGGCCCTGCCAAGCGCCTTGGTGGGCCCCACCAGCTCTGATGTATTTTGTGCACCAGAATACTCAGGGGAAGCCACAGAGGCCTATGTGCATAATTAGGGTCGATATCAGGGACTAATACCAAGCTGAATCAATAAAAACCCAAAATTGCACGAGTGTGAAAAGTTAGGGTCAACAGTTTGCCCCCTGATCATGGTCATTTTGAGGTGACATAAGCATAAGCCATTAAAATGAGATCTGATCATAACATGACTTTTCACAGGGAGTAGGAAGTGTACCTGACCGATGCTTGTGTCGAGGCCTAATACTCGTGCTAAGACTTGTGGGGGTGCTCGCGTTAAGGCTTAAATCCTAATTCTGCCACTAGGAGACTGGTGCTCGGGCTAGAAGATCAATGCTGATCCAAAAAACCCAATTCAACAACTATGAGCCTGGTGTTCGGGCTAGGTGATCAAGGATGATCATTGGTCCTCAGTGGGACTAATGGCAATGCCGCGAGTAAATCATCTAAAGTCAATGTTCAAATGCCTATGCGTTAGGTTTTAGGAGCCAAGGGCCTGGTTCTGTGATCGCTGCTGGATCGGGCGGTCATCTGCGAGACCAGAAGGACCATCTGCTGGGTCAATTCTCACGCTATCAATAAATTTCAAACATCTCTGAAATGGCTTTCAGGATCCTTTGCTGGGTCTCTGACATTTTTAGTCGACGATTCTGACCAGTATAAATCCCAATCTCATCACTGGGAGCTCGACGTTTGAGCTATTCCGATCAGAGCTGACCGGTGGTCACTACGAGACCAATGGCTTCTTTGCGAGTGAATCACCTAAAGTCGGCATTCAGATGCCTATGCGTTAGGGTTTTGATGTCAAGGGCTTGACTCTGTGATCTCTGCTGGATCGGGCGGTTCAACAGCGAAACCAATGGTGACCGTCTGCTGGGTCTCGATGATCAACCGTCAGATCTATTCTCGCGCCATTAAATAAGTGTTAACTGTCTCCAAAGTCTATATTTGGGATCCTCTGTCGGAATGCAACACTGTTCGGTCAACGGCTTGACCAGAAGTCAAAGGTTTGACTGTTTTTGATCATCTGCTAGATCAATTTCCTATCTATGCTAGACATAGAAAAATAATTTATTAGTGAAATTGGTATTGAAATAGTCCAAGAAAAATACCTGAATTTTTGAATATCAGTCTGTTACATTCTGACTAATTTTCTAGATTTTTCAGACACTGCGGGTCGTGAAAATTGAGTTCGACGGAGCAAATGACCTCCAAAAATTCTAAACTTTTTGCCAGAGGCCTAATTCTTCATATGCATCTTAGTGAGACCCAGGTACACATTAGCAGGAGTGCACAGTGGCAGGCGCATGTTAGCAAAAATTGCTACATGCGACACGCGTTCCTCTATATGTGTTGCGTATTAGCGGTGATTACCTGTTATAAATGCGAGTACATGGAAATGCATGGATGCATGCCTTATATGCCTCTATGCTCATGTTTGCGGATGAGTAGGCAGTTGGAACGAGAGGAGCAGGGTTGCTATGCTCAGATGACAGAGCAGATGGGATGCGAGATCGCCCGGTTGACAACGTGTCTGCTGCACTACAACATTGAGATCCCGGATGCCCCTAGTCCTAATGATCACTCTAGCAAAGATGATGCATAGAGAAGGATGTGACATCAGGCTTCCATATGCATGATGTTAGAATCCTATAGACTCTATATCAGAGTAAGATAGCGCATTACATACTGGCAATTACGTGCCTAGTATGCCAGGGTTGTTGCATACCAGCTGTAAAAATAGATAAAAGCTTGTACTGTGTAACTTTTGGATTTATCAATGGAATCCAATGCCCTTTTGCTGCTATATATATCCCATGCCTTATGTTTTTACTACCAAAATATAATTCACTTACTTTTCTATGCAGAAAATAAATATACAATGACTCAGCAATCATTGTCTGCCTTCCGCGCTCTTTCCCGTCATTGGGGAAACAATGAGTGGAGTCGATTAAGTGAGGTCAAACTCTAATACTTGAGAACCTTACAGTAAGTCTCGATCAACAATGCTTTTCTGCACACCACCGTGCAGTTTTGGGATCCGGAGGTTCATGTATTCTGGCTCGGACATGTAGAGCTATGTCCGATGTATGAGGAGTTTGCTGCCATCCTCGGGGTTACCTGCAGCATGATCGTGATACTGACAGTGCCAGTGTCTGTTGGAGATGCGTTCTCATATCTGATATGGGCTTTCGATGTTAGTCCACTGGATGTGATATCTCTTTTGACTGCAGATGGCTCTATAGATCTTGCTGCCATTTTCTGGCTATGCAGCCAGAAATCTGTAGAAGAACTATCACGGCTGAGGGTAGCTGGATTCGGATTATTGGTACAATTTTTGTTTATCGATCCATCCAGCCATGGAGATTTACTGATCGGGCCTGTGATAGACCAGATGATGCAGGGTCAGACCCCTTTTCCCATGATCGTGATAGAAATAATCCTCGGGTTGGACAGAGTGAAGCGAGGACAGTCTGAGCTCTTCAGTGGTAGTCTGCTTCTCTTGCAGGTGAGAATTCTAAGCAACCTTTGCAGGTTTTTAACTTAGAAAATCTGTATTTTTGCCCTAGCTTTTGCATGAGTCACCTTTTGTAAGGTTTTTAGCTCATCGAGCTTTTGCTTTTGTTTTCAGACCCTAACTTTTGCTCGAACTGCCCTCATTGGGTTTTCAGCTCAGCGGGTCACTCTAACTTTTACTTGAGCAACCTTTTGCAAGGTTTTCAACTTAGTGAGCTTTTATTTTTATCTTGTTTTATTTTATTACAGGTCTGGCTTTAAGAGAAGCTTGGGATCTTGGCACCACTAGCAAGGGACCCGTAGAGGTACCTTCCTCATAGCCATATGCGGAGGGGCTATGCCTTCAGCGAGGCAAGGACGATGTCATTCCAAGGCTGGATTGAATGGATGGGGACTCAACCTGAAAGCGAGATCAGGTGGAACTGTCCCTGGTGGCGCATACAACATGTGACTGTAATGACCTACATAGATTGTACCCCACTGCCAGGATTCAGGCATTGTACACACTACACTCCTGCTAGGATCTATCGTCAGTATGGCCATCGTCAAACCATACCTTGCCTGACAGAGTTCAAAGGAGGAAGGTTGGTGCCTCACTTCATGGAACATATGGAGAGGACCTGGCCTCATCGTTGAATAGTGCTGGTGGAGATTCCTGGAGCCGGGTCTGCCATTAATGATGAGTATAAGCTGTGGGTGCTGCGCCAAGCTTGAATCTTGTACTACAAGACATTGTTAAGCAACAATATGTAATAAAGGATGATAATGCTTTGTGTTTAAAACTTGTATTACTTATGGCTAAGTTAATGAACATGCGATCCATTTGCATTAATGAAATTAAAACATTTACATGAAAAATGTTAAAACCAATATAAAAGTTCTGATGCACATCAGACTCAACCTCTTTTATTGACTAGCCTTGTTTGAGATTTTTTGATCAACTATTTTAATACCCTCATTTTTCCTTTAAGAGCTCTAATTTTTTCATGAGTTGTCCAAGTGGATTTTCAACTCATCAAGCGAATGTTTTTCTTTTTGCCTTCACTTTTGCATGAGCCGCCTATGTAGGTTTTCAGCTTACCAGGTTTTCCATTTTTATTTTGCTTTTTCTTTTGTCCTCTACTCTAGACAAAATACTTCTTCAGCTGATCAAGGTTGATGGGTTCTGAGAATTCATTGCGTTCCAAATCTGAGATGCGAATGACGCCTTTGGAGAGGATCTTCTTAACTAGGAATGGGCCTTCCCAGTTAGGTCTGAATTTCCCATGAGGGTCGTGTATAGCTAGTTTGACTTGCTTCAGAACTAGATCACCTTCCTATATGGCTACAGGTTTAACCTTCTTGTTGAATGCATTTGCCATGCGCTTCTTGTATAGCTGTAGGTGATAGAGAGCTTGTAGTCGCTTCTCATCAATAGTAGCCAATTATTCGTATTTGGCCATTTTCCACTCAACTTCTGGCAATTGAGCTTCTAGAATGACATGAAGTGATTTCAATTCCACCTTGATTGGCAATACAACTTCTGTTCCATAAACCAGAGAGTAGGGAGTGGCACTCGTAGGACTCCTTATAGTAGTTATGTAACCCCATAATGCGAATGGTAACTGCTCATGCCAATCCCTGTAAGTCCGTACCATCTTGGCCAAGATGCGCTTGATCATCTTTTTAACCACTTCGACTACCCTATTAGCTTGAGGGCGGTAAGGAGAGGATCGATGATGTTCAATCCCATATTTTTCCAGCAAGTTTGCACCCCATTGTCTGACACCAGGTGATGTGGTACCCCATATCGACATATGAGATTCTTCTTTATAAACTTGGCAACTTGTCTTGCCCCCAGTTTACCGTAGGACTCTGCCTCCACCCATTTAGAGAAGTAATCAATGGCTACCAATATGTACCGATGTCCATTAGATGTGTTAGGATGAATCTCACCCATGATGTCAATTCCCCAAGCTGAGAATGGCCAAGGTGTTGTCAAATTCTGCAATTCGACTGGTGGTAGGTGACTCAAGTCTCCATGAATCTGGCATTCATGGCATCTCTGTACAAACTGTATGTAGTCCATCTCCATAGTGAGCCAAAAATACCCTTGGCATAGGATCTTCCTGTAAAGTGTGAATCCATTCATGTGGGGCCCGCATACACCAGCGTGTACCGTTTCCATGACTGACTCAATATCCTTCCCCGATATGCATCAAAGTTATAGACCATCTGCCATTCTTCTATAAAGAACACCCTGATGCTAGATGAAGTTGGCTGCTAGCCTACGTAGAGCTAACTTATCTGTTCTGTTGGCTTCCTCTGGATAAGCACCAGTCTTAAGAAAATTCATGATATCAGCATACCATGGGGTCTCATCTTGCTGGTCTAGCGCTATAACCCATTCTCCAAAATAGCAAGGGATCCTCGACTGTTCGATGAATACAGGTTGAATGACAAGCATCGAGTCATCAAATATCTGTACATCTTAGGCACCGATCATTAGCAATGCTTCTAGCCCAAAGAGACATGCTTTATACTCAGCTATATTATTGGTGACTGAGAAGCTCAGTCGCTTTGAAAGCATTATTAGTTCACCTTTAGGAGTGATTAGCACAACTCCTACACCTGCACCTCTTTTGTTGACTACACCGTCAAAGTGCAACTGCCATTTCTGGATATCAACTGCCCCCAAGTGCTCATCTGGGAAGTCTAGTTCAAAAGTCTCAGAGTCATCCATCGACTTGGATGCTAAGCATTCAGTGATCACTCTACCTTTGATCACTTTGGTAGTGACATACTATACATCAAACTCTGATAACAGGATCAGCCACCTGGAGAGTTTCCCTACTAGCGAAGGAGCTGCATATAAGTACATCATAGGATCGACCTTGGAGATTGCCTGTATTTGGTACGACTAGAAGTAATGTCTGAGTTTCTTGGTGACCCAGACCATAGCCATGCATAGCTTCTCAACGGTGCTGTACTTGCATTCAGTTGGTAGTAGCTTCTTGCTCAGGTAGTAGACAGCATGTTCAACTCTGGCCTCATTCTCCTGAGCCATCATAGCACCCACTGACTCCTCTTCTAAAGCTAGATAGAGTAGCAATGGTTTTCTCAACTGAGGTGCTTGTAGGATCGATGGGTTGGAGAGGTAATGCTTTACCCTCTCAAATGCAAACTGGTAGTTCTCATCCCAAACCATAGGCTGGTTCTTCCTCAAAAGCTTGAAGATAGGCTCACACATGGTAGTGAGTTTGATGATGAATCTGCTGATGTACTGGAGCTATCCCAAAATTCTCCTAACTTCCATCTCAGTTCTGAGAATAGGCATCTCAATGATCGACTTTGCTTTGTCATGATCTACTTCGATACCCCTCTGACTAATGATGTGACCCAATAGCTTGCCGGATGTCACCCCGAATGTGCACTTCTTCAGGTTCAACCTGAGTCCGTATTTCTCAACGCGTGTGAGAAATCTGTCAAGTGTAGCTGTATGTTCTCCTCTGGTAAGAGATTTCACCATCATATCATCCATATAGACCTCAATTTCCTTATGGATTAAATCATGCAATAGTGTTATTGTAGCTCACTGGTAAGTAGCACCTGCCTTCTTCAAGCCAAAGGGCATGACCTTGTACCAATAGGTCCCCCATTCTGTGATGAAAGCTATTTTCACCTTATCTGTAACTGCCATTAGGATTTGGTTGTACCCTAAGAATCCATCAGCGAAGGAATACATAGCACTAGCGACTGCACTATCAACTAGCATGTTGATGTGAGGCAAAGGAAAGTCATCCTTTGGACATGCTTTGTTCAGATCCCTATAGTTTATGTAGACTCTGACCCTACCGTCTTTCTCAGGAATCGGAACCATATTGGCCAACCATTCTGGATAGTTAACCACCTAAAGGAATTTGGCATCTAATTACTTCTGGACATCTTCCTTGACCTTCTGTGCCCATTCTGGTTGGAGGCACCGTAGTTTCTGCTTAACTGGCTTGAACCTCAACTTGGTAGGAATTCTGTGTTCTGTGATAGACCTATCAACACCCAGCATGTCTTCATAGCCTAGAGCAAAGGCTTTTATATGCTTTTTCAATGTGCTGATTATTTCTGTTCTCTCTTCAAAGGTCAAGTCTGATGTAATCTGAAGTAGACATGGCTTGTCATTTATGTTAATGTTAACATTTTCAATGCAAGATGCATTAATGTCAAAAATGCTCATGCTCATGCACAATGCCATCAAAATACACATTGCAAACATAAGCAAAGTTGCTCTTTATTGCTTCATACTTAGATAGGATTACATCATCATTAAAAAGTATAGAAATAGGGACATCAATGTCCTCATACAAAAGCTCCTTGAAGGTGATATCCACCGGCATGGCTATGTCCTCATAGACCTTTGGCAACAGCAGGTCTTCAATATCCAAGTTCTGTAGCTTGGATCCCAGTGCAGCAACTGTAGTCATTTTCGGCTCCAGGCAGCCGATGGTGAGATCAGCAACATCACCGAAGATCTAGAGAGCTTCATCAGGGTTGATGGTAAAAGAAGAAGTAGTCTTTCTAGTTTCTGTCAAGGCACAGACATTGCCAAAGCTAGCAAACTGTTGCTCAAAGAATTCATCCGAGTTAGGCAACTTGGGAGCATGATCATGCTGTGTCTCTTCTTGGATGAAGAGAACCATCTTGCACTCCTCCGGCTTACTTGAGGTGTAGGGATCAAACCTAATGCAGTACCTCTCTTCCCACATGGTTGTAGGAATATTAAATTCCACCGGACCTTGCTGGTACCGACCTAAGCC
The DNA here is from genome assembly GCA_948192965.1 of Dalechampia spathulata. Classification (NCBI taxonomy): domain Eukaryota; kingdom Viridiplantae; phylum Streptophyta; class Magnoliopsida; order Malpighiales; family Euphorbiaceae; genus Dalechampia; species Dalechampia spathulata. The sequence goes on from CANYBF010607867.1 coordinate 11,903, forward strand.
TCTGCCAGGCACAAAGTTCATCAGTTGCATCATCCTCTCCACAACGGGAATCAGTTGGTACGAGTAAGATTCAGGCTCTCCAATGGCAGCAATTTGAAAGCTAATCATGAGAGGGATTTCTTCTATGATGCAAGCCAAGGCTACTTCATCATCAGCAGTGATAGTAACCACACCCTCGTTGTGTGGGAACTTGATCTTCTGGTGCAGGGTGGATGGCACACCTCCCAGAGGATGGAACCATGGTCGGCCTAATAGTAGCGCAAATGACACTGGAATGTCCAGGATTGTGAATTCTACCACTGATTTGATAGGTTTGATAGTGACAGTAGCAGTGAAAGTACCAGTAACCTCCCGTTTAGACTCATCATATGCTCTGATGATGGTCTTGCAGGGCTTTAAGTTTGAAAGCTGAATCCCGAGCATGGGCAGCACCTTGAGTGGCAGACGTTGATGCCACAACCATCATCCACCATGACATAGGGAGTAGATAAGTTCATGATATTAACCCTGATGAATAGTGCTCTGTTGTGGTGGATTCCCTTGGCTGGTAGATCCGTATCAGAGAAAGTGATCATACTGGATGGTAACTCCTGGTTTATCAGCTGGCTCTTCATACTAAAGGTAGAAGCAGAGGGAGAGATTCTCATGCTTGAGAGTGCCTCGACAACAGCCCGTTGATGTTGTTGGGAGGATAGCACCAAATCCTATATGCTGATGTTAGCCTGCGTCTTCTTCAGTTGCTTGACAATAACATTATCAGGCTGAGTAACCTGATTAGCTGGCTGTGGAGCTGGAACACTGCTTGGACCAGCCACATCCCTAGTAGGTGTAGCCTCGATCGACTTCTTAGGAGCTTCAAGTTTCTTCCCAAGGTCAGGAGGAATGAAGACTTTACCACTACGAGTCATGTTGCGGAATCGAGAGGACATTTTGTTAGCACCTAACCCCTTCTGCTGCTTAGATAGTTTTAATGTTGGCTTGGGTAGCTTGGGAGTCTCGGCTGACTTACCTTTATCAGAAGCCTGCATCTGATGCTTCAGGTTTAGAGGATTTCTGAGTAGCTGCTGACTCATCCTCTGAGCTCTCGTACCATATGTCAATGGCACCAATGTCAAATCCGCCACCGGGGCGGAAGGTGATAGTAGGCAATTGAGTGACCTTCCCACTACTGAAGGGAGAGAAGGAGTTTAGAATCAAGGATTCTGGCAACCCTGATTAGAGTATGTAAGTGTGGTTGGCTTTATGGTAGTTTGGCAACAGGTTTATCTTGGTTGATGGTTTAGAGTTTTTAGGGTCCTCAATCTCACCAGAGTCAATGAGGTTTTGAATGATGAGTCTGAGGGAGCGATAGTCATTAGTGTTATGACCATGGTGCTAGTGATAGTGGCAGTATGTCTTGGTGTCCACCGAGGCTGGGGGTGGTGTTTTGAAGTTTGGCTTGAGCGGTTTAATGAGCTTAGCTTTGAGAAGGCATCCAAAGACCTTGGAAAGTGGCATCCCAAGATCCGAGAATCTTTTGGATGGGGTGGTGTTTCGGAGTATGGGGTTTGGTGTTTGCATAACATTGATGTACTGTGGTTTCAGTATTTGTAGGGCATTGGAATAGTGAGGCTTTTGTTGTGTTTGTGTGTAGGTTATGGTTTTAGGTTTGAGGAAGGAAGGCTCCTTTTTCTTACCCTCAGTTTGCTCAATGCGTTATCCCACTGAGTAGATGTCCTCAAAAGTGTGGAACGTATGATATTTCAGCTTATCTTGGTAGAGTGGCAATGACCCCATAATAAGCTTGTTAATCATGTCAGATTTAAATGGCTTCTGTCTGACCAGTGTGGCTTTGTCCATCTAATGACTGAAGTAATCCATAAAAGACTCATTGGCTTTTTACTTAACCATTTCCAGGTCCATCAGGGTTACATCAAATTGGGCCTTGAACCCGTACTATTTATAGAAAGTAGTATAAAGAGGCTTCCACTCGGCTGTGGTTGCCTTGTTCAGACTATGATACCAGGATAGTGCTGGTCCCCCCAGTGAGATGAAGAAGAGTGGACCAATCTAATCATCCGACAGGTCTGTAGTGCTCATTAGCATGGTGTAGGTCTTCAGATGGTTCTTCAGGTCCCTAACTCCATTGTACTTGGGAACATCAGGGAGCTTGAACTTGGCAAGTAACCCCTTGATAGCGTGGACAGAGAACTCATCAAAGTCCAAATCAGACCCCATGCCCTTGGTCTTCATGATGGTCTGCAGTTGTTCTATCTTCTGCTCTAAGACAATGGTCTCAGACTTCCGGACATCATGCATATGGAGGGAGACATCATCATTAGTCTCCATATCATACAAGTTGACACCCTTCCCATTTTCTTGATCAGAGCTGGTGGGGTGATGAATTTAGCAGGACTAAGAGCCTCCCGGATCTGCTGTTGCAGGAGGGTCTTGAAGTCATTATTCAGGAGCTTGGCCACAGACTGGTCAATGAGCTTCTGAACCGCAGCAAGTGTGGCCTCATCCAGTATTGAGGCAGCAGGGCTAGATGAGGACACTACATTCCTGGCGTTCTATGAGTCTGACATGGTTCTGTAGAAGATAGAAAGAGTTAGCATGGATGCATGAGTATGCACATGCGGTTGCGTATGATGCACATGATGCAACACATAAGATGTATGCATGACCTATGCTAGGAAATATGCAATGTTATGGCTGCAACAAAGTGAGTTAGCGTGCATATGTATGGATGTACATGATGCGACATGTAGGATGTATGTATGACCTATGCTAGGAAACCTCCAGCGTTATGGCTGCAAAAGTGAAATTTGTTAGAGAATTGCATGAGTATGCATGTATGCGTGTTAGGATAGAAAACATAAAATGGTTAGCAAACACGTAGCATGTAGCAGTGCTCCCTTCCAACCTTATACCTCCATGAGAATTGGTGAATTCAAGTTCTCTTGCCTTAGGTGAGGTATTAACCCGGAGTTACACTGGGAACTCGAGGTGCAATTCTCTCAAATAAGCAAGTGAGAGGTTTTGATCGTTGCCTGATCATATGAGGGATTATGGTGAAAACCCAACAGCATTTCGACCTAGCCATATTGCAATGATAAGTGTATGCTGATGGAATTAGCATGAGGTTGTGCAACCAAACAGAATCATGAAAGGATTCTGACTCTTAGCATAGCAATATGTGGGAGGGAAAATAGGCCAGGTCTATGCAAAACCACTTACATGATAAGGTAAAGATCCATATAGCATGCAATAAGGGCCCTAATTTGGAATGTTGCTAGGCTTACTACATGGGCTTTAGTCCAGTTTTGAGAACAGGCTAAGGTCTCCCTCCATGTTGTCCATAACCTATCCAACCAAATGGAATCATCGATGTAGGACTATACCTTGCATCTATCCATCAGGAATCATAGATGGTTATCAGTACAGTGCAGTGAGTGGTGAAGGCAGATGTGCTTTCCCAAGGAGTTGAATGGAGTCCAAGGTACTCCCTCACCCACAATCACCTACTTGACATGGAAGGTTATGTGGTGTGTGCAAACACGAAGTCGCCACTGTGAGCGCCGGTTTCTGTCAGGGCCTAGAGTGAGGCTTTTAAAAGTCATGGACTGGGGACCACACTTGGAGCGAAAGTGCAATCTTCCTAAGGGTTCCCTTAAGGAATGATACGGACTCAAAAGAGTCACAAGGGAGTCACCACCGGATGGTTCTGGATTGGTCCAACCGACCCATAGCATGAGTGCTAGTTAAACCCTTCAGAGATTGGGTTTAGGTGGTGGAGATCTATTCTATGAGTTTCCAAAAATCAATTTTACCATTATAGTTGGGATTAATTATCCTAAGCAGGCAAGCATACGAGCGTAAATGTAAGCACACAACACGACATGTGAATTAGTATTGTAAGGTTGCACGTAAAATGACATATAAAGCTATATGGCATTTGGATGACATGGCATATGCATGGCATGCGAAGTAGCGAATAAAGTAACATAGCATATGCATGACATGTGAGCATAAATGACATATCATATGCATTATATGGCAAGGTAGCATGTATATAAGCATGTAACATGGAAAATAGCACGTATTGCGCAATACGTTAGCGCGTTTGGATTGTTTTTGGTGTTTGGCATATGCACAACGTATGCATAGCGTATGCGTGATACATGGATTGAATGGCATATCATATGCATGATATGTGAAGTGATGCATGTCATGGCATATGTCTGACATGACATAATAAATGACATACCTTATGCATGTCATATGAATGATGTATGACATATCATATGCATGATATATGTGATGATATAATACATGGCATATGCATGACATGTTCTATGGATGACATACCAAATGCGTGGTCATGTGAGATGCTATATGGCATGGCATAATGTACATGTATAAGATGACATGGCATATGTATGATATGGCATAGTAGATGACATACCCTATGTATAGCATGTGGAGTGATGTATGGTGTGGCATATGCATGGCATGCATAGTAGAATGTGCTTGTGTCATGTGATATGGGATGTGAAATGATGTATATCATGGCATATACATGACATGGCATAGTGTGTAGTATACCATATGCATGGTATGTTAAATGATGTATGGCATGGCAAGGTGGTGTGTATGTGAATGCGTATTCAACATAGTATATGTATGACATACGGTATGACATATATTTATGGCATTCAATGTGGCATAGGATATGACATGGCATGGCATATATATGCATGATAAGGCGTATTGATTGATTGAGCGTATTGGATTGCGTATTGGCGCATTTGGCATATTTACGTATTTATATGTATGTGCATACAAAATATAGTATGTTATGGCATATAGTATATGCCTGGCATGCATAATAGTGTGTGATTATGTCATATGATATGGCATGTGACATGAATGACATATATACTTAAGCAAATATAAATTCATCCACGAGCGAAAAATAATAAAGGCCGGTGGAAAGGGATCAAGGAAATTAGGGGTACACACAAGATAGGGGGAATTATTACAGACCAATAATAAATCCTATCCTATTACATAAATGTCCTCGCATACATATTTTGGGACGCTAAGTAACGTCCCCTCCTTCCTGGGCATTATTCCCTTCAGTTTTGCACGATCCAAAAATGCAGATGGATAATATGCAAACTAAATAAATAAAATTCATTAGTAGCAAATGAATTTTGGATTTATTTGACTAGTCCAATGCCATTTAAAAGCATGAACCAAGAGTCAAAATCCAGTAATTATTAGGCAATAATTGTGAGAATAAATATGAGCCGAATCATGAAAATTCATTTTAATAAGAATAATTTTTGATAAAATTATTTTGTTTGATCATGAAAAATTAATTGGGAGTGCTAACATCACTTGGAATAATTTGGAGATAGCCCATCAACCAATTAAAATCTAATCCTTTCAAAATCGCATTTTATACGAGTAAAAATTACATTTTTATCGTAAAATTAATTTTGAGGTCAAAATTAATTAAATGTATTTTTTTATGATAAGTCCAGAATACTTGAGCCACTATGAGACTCAAATATTTTACCACTGGATACATCAAAATACAATGAAAATATGGCCTGAAATATGGTTTTTCTGGAAAAACGTGAACTATGTGCACCGCCCATCAGGCTATGTGTGCCACACATAGGCTATGTGTGGCGAACATAGGTAGACATGTGGCGCACATAGTTGAAGAATCTACAAGAAAATTAAATCTGTCAGTACAGAAATGATCTATAGATTAAAATACGCAACATTAATGAAGATAGTACCTCATTTTGAGCACGAATCGGCCTCTGGTTTTGCAAACCAAACATTTAATTGAGCAATTAAATGAAATAATTAATTTTAAGGCTAAAATCAATCAGATCTGAACAATTTTTGATAGATCCAGAACCCCAAATGCATGGACAAGCCACTGGAGTTATTGGAAAAATCAGATCCGAAGCGGATCGGGTGAAAATTGGGTTTTTCTGTGAAAACTGGGATCTATGTGCGGTGCACATAGATGTATATGTGGCACACATAGTTTGAAAAACCGAAAGAAAATCAAAGTTTTTCAAGCAGAAACCCTAGATCCGACCCCGATCTAGGTAGATCTGACTCGAAACCAAAGTTCTGCTCGAGGATTTGCATCCAATTCAACGAAAATAATTTTAAAGTTAAAATTATTTAAAATCTAGCTCGTTTTAGGGCAGATTAAGGACACCCAAGGCATGGAAAAGCTTTAAATGTTACTGAAATAGCCAGATCGGGCAAAAAACTGGCTAAAAATAACTCTTTCTTTGAAAATTGGAGGCTATATGCGCAGCATATAGCCCTATGTGCAGCACACATGAGCTACATGTGGCGTACATAGGTATATATGTGGTAAATATACCTTTAAAAATAGAAGGAAAATGAAGAAAAACAAAGAAAAATGAAGAAATTACCTCTTAGCAGTAGGTCTTCTTCCTTGATCTTGCTTCCTTACGTGTTTAGAGAGCCTAACTAGAACCAATTTGTCTCTAAATCCCTAAGAAAAATTAATGAAGTGTTTAATTAATTTTAAAATTATTTTGGCAGAGTTTTAGGTTGCTTCAGGAGCAAATTCGGGGTCCTTAATTCAAACCCCAAGCTCTATATTTATAGAGCAATTTTTGGGCGTGGCAATTTTATAATTTTTGCTCGGATTTGAAAAATTTTAAAACTATGTGCGCCACATATAGAGCTATGTGCGCAACACATAGCCTATATGCTGCGCACATAGTCCTATATGTGTAGCACATAGTTTGGAACCCGTCGCGTGGGACCCACTGTGGTCACTTCGGGATGTGCACCCCGAGCCTATAAGCATTATTCGACATAAGGAACAACTTTGTAGAACAAGGTTTTTCCAAATTTGGTCCCGAGAAGGCTCCCGACCAAACGTCTTTACTGTGCAACATGTGGTACGCATAGTACTATATGCACCGCATGTAGCTATGTGCTCTGGTCTGTACGAGCCGAACGGGATGTGAGCCATATGTCAAACAAGCATTATTCGACATTCTGAGAAACTTTGCAGTTATAAATTTTCTCAAATTCGGCTCTAAACATTGAGTTTTGGCTTAATAGGCCCATTTTGGGCCTAATAGGCCATTAGGGCCAAAAGTGGCATTCAGGATGCCGTGAGTCATTCCTCGCATAGGCACTAGTGGAAATGTGTTCTATGTGCAAAGGACACTCGAAATTGGCTAAGTTGGGTGATGGGCCCCGCCTATGTACTATTCATAATGAATAGTAGCTCGATGGGTCCCACAACATAAAAGAGCCTAGAAGGTGGCAAACAGCATGTCAAGTGCTTGGCCTTGAGTAAGGCAGCAGATGGGATGTGTTCTGTGCGAAAAGAACACTCAGAATAGATTATAGTGGGTAGCGGACCCCACTAATGCCTGGTGGGCCCCACAGCACGGTGGTCCTATAATGTGGCGTTTGTGATGCCACAGGATGTGCCTTACGTAAGGTAGTTACGAAATGAATACAGAATATACAGAATAGGCCAATGGGGAAAAGCGGGTCCCGCCTATGTACTATTCATAGTGAATAGTGACCTAGGTTTAAAATGCAATATTTTGTATTCTATATATTCTACCATGCGTAGGCAGGCGTGAAATGTATTCTGTATGCACAGAATACATAAAATAGGTTATCAGGGGCAACGAGCCCCGCTGGTACCTTTAGTGGGCCTCGCAGCGTAGCAGGCCGGATATGGCATTTGCGGTGCCAAGCGTTGTGCCTTGTGTGGGCCCTACCAGCTCTGATGTATTCTGTGCACCAGAATACTTAGGGGAAGCCACAGAGGCCTATGTGCATAATCGGGGTCGATATCGGGGACTAATACCGAGCCGATTGCACGAGTGTGAAAAGTCAGGGTCAACAGTTACAGTGAATGATTTATTAATGCATGAAATGCATGAATGAGATATGATGCATGAATCTTTGACATGATGAATATGAAATAAAATATCTTATAAATCAAGAAAATTCCATATGATATGGAATTTATAGAGAAAGAAATGAAAATAAAGCATGTAAGTAAGATAAATACTACAAACAAAAGTCAACAAAAGATGCTAGTATGTGTGAGAACAAAGTCTATTGTAAGAATTACAGATGAAATGGTAATTCATTTTCTAATGATTTTTACTTTTATCTATATCCTATTTATTTTGTAATGAATAATGCAAATATAATGATGGCAATGAACTCTATGAAGTGGGATTGTTGACTCTCCATAGAATGATGAAAGAGTTTATTATATTTTTATTGTTGGCTTTCCATTGTGTTCTTCTTTACCCTTACAATATGATTATTAATTTGTAGGAATATATAGCCTACATAAATTCTATAATATATATTGTACGTAATTGGTAAAATTGTCCGCACTATATTATTCTCTAAGCTTACTATATGATTGTTAATTTCAAGATTTTTACATTCAAGATCTAAAGATAATGATACTGATTATGACTTGTGATCAAATTTAAATGACATGCAAAGATAAAAGAGTTAAATACTCCTTTTTTTAATATTTTTTGATGTACAACCTTAACAAATGTTGTGTGGTTCTATCCAAATCATTTTTTGCATCATGATAGAATGTGTACATATGTGTGGTTGCATTTTTACAATTATGTGAAACTATTTCTTTCTTCTACTGATTTTACTTCATTATATAAGATTATGATTAATAATATATCCTATTTGCTTACTTCACTAAGCTTAACATTTTTCTTATTTCACAACGAGCTGCTCCACCTTTCTGAAGAAACTGATGATCCATCAGAATATTTGAGGCTTTTTATGAAACAAAGAAAGAAAAGAACAATGATTAAGTTGATTAAGAGGCAGAGGAAGCATATCAAAAACTCTTAGATTTACATGATACTCAAATGGAGAAATATGGAATTGATAATTTAACAACGCCAGAGGGTTATACAATGATATTAGGTCATTAATTAGGACATCAAAAAGGAATACGAGCAGGTCCTTCACCTTTTAAGAGTGATGATTCAGCTATGGTTGATCAAAATACCATCAATGCTCAAATTCAAGTTGAAGTAGAATAAGTAGTTGCTATATTATCAGCAAAGAAAGATATTGAATTTAATGAGAAGTAATGGGCTGAATTAGATGCATTTGTTACAAAAAAAAAAGGAGAAAATTTGAAAAAAAAAACTAAATGATGAATTGAAACAAAAGTTGCATGAGGAGCTACATAATGAGATGTGAAATGAAATGCGTTCATTGGTGAATGAGTTCTCCTCTAACCAACAACCTGAAACAAATGTTAGTTGTTCCTTATTCTAATATTCAATTTATTCTTATTGTTTATTTTATCAAAATATTCTATTATGTGATGGTCAAATTCATTTAAATATTACAAGATTCACTTCCAATTACAAAACCTATGAAGAAAAATCTTGTAGAAGGATCATATGCTCTACAATCTGAAACTGTTTGTATTCTTTAATAATTATTTTGTATATCTTATAGATTGAAGAATTTAATTTAACATTTTGATTTTATAGGTTGAATATTATTGCACTATTTGTCAAATGCCAATGAAAAATTGAAGAGCTTACATGATTAATATGCATGGAGATCAACGTATGTAGTTTATAAAATGTCATATATTATTATAAGATTTTCATACTTAATGGTATTAATTATATTTTTTAATTGTAGGTTAAAGAGTTTTAATTAACAAATCAAATGACGGCAATCATGCAAACATGAAATCATATGTTTCGATAAAAATCAAGTTGTAATTTCTTCTCATTTAATGAAATTTTATTTTAGTTATAAAAACTTCTTAATTAACATATCTTGGTACTAATATTTGAGGTGACATATATATTTACAGGAAAATTAAATTAGAAAAGTGAAGTTTATGGATGAATCTATTTTTTGTTACTTCATTTTATTATAATACTTGTCATTTGCCTTGTTTTTACTCATTTTTTAAATATTTTTTTGTTATTAATTATCTACTTGTAAAACTTGTTATTTTTGTTACCAATTGTTTGTGGCTCTAAAATTTTCTTGGAAAAATGGTTCTGCTCTTTTTTTTTTCAATTCCATTTCATTCGTTGTCATTTTTAAATCCTTTTGTATATATGAAATTATGCATTTGATATATATAAATAGTTATAATTTAGTTACATATATTCTGACAATGGTAAACTTTGTTGTCACTAAAGTTATTAATGACTAAATATAGATATTTTGTGGTAAAATTTTTGCTCATTAAAAATACATTTTGTTGTGGCTATAGCAAAGATTTTATAAGGTCCAGTTAACATTAATATGAGGTTGACAATTGTCCATTGCTTGAAAATTTTTTGTGAGAAATGCTGCGAATGAGTCTAGTTTGAGGTTAAGAATTTAACTTAATTGCAGCAGTACGCTTTTTTTGTATTTTTTTTTTCTTTAAATGCAGTTTACACTTTTTGTGTTATTGTTGCAAAATGACGTGTGGTATCTGGAAACATCGTTATATTAACTTTTTCCAATCTAAAAATAATTTTATTTTATTTACATATATAAATTAAGAAAATTAAAAACATTACTATTTTTACTTGTGGTTTTGCAAGTTATTCTTTTTAATTAGTTTTGACGATTTAATATCTTTAGAATTATAGCAATGAGACTGATAAGATTATAGTAATTGATAAAATATTTTTGATAAAACTATACCTATCAACCAATATCTACAAAATAAAATAAAAATATCTTGTTGGGTAAATAAAGGTTTACTAAATTTATTAAAAACTAAACGATCATTAAAATTCGTTTAAATAAGACTATAATTCATTGAAAAATGTCATCTCTTTGAAATTAAGAGAATAATTCCTTTAAAAAATTTGTAAGTATATATGTATAAAAAAAAAGAATTCACATAAAAAGAATCTTCTCTTTCAAAGTAGGCTTCATGGCCATCCGGCACCATTTCCATCGCTGTATGGGGTTCCCTCTCAAAGAGTGAAGATAGTGAGATCAATTATTAGTGTCTTCTATATATATATATATATATATATATATATAGTTTTTGGCTCTTTCCAATGATGTGGAAGAAGAGTGCATGTATTCTATATTTTTCACGATAGAAAGCTTCAGTGGGTGGGATTGAATGGTTGGAGAGATTGTCCTCTTTATGCAGCCATTATAGCACACCTTTTTATCATACTCTATGCTTTGCCTTTATGTTGGTAGTATGGTAGGAGACATCAATTATTACTACTTGCGATTTATTTTTATTTTTTTGTGGAATTTCATGGTCTGCAACCTTACACTTGTAAGCGTATGAATTTCTAGCTTTTAGATATCATGTGATCTCTTAGAATTTTGGGATGTAAAGATCTCAATTCTATCTAATCAAAAGCAAAAAGTATATTTATAGTGCAAAACTTCGACATCCTTTGTCATTTTTGGCAACAATGAAACATTTCATGTTTTATATTAATTAACCATTCAACTTATCAAATAAAAGTAAACTTCAAGATTTCTGTTTTAATATCTTCTAAAGTTTATTGTATCAAAAGGGAATCAAAGGAGTTGCTGAATGAAAATATAAATGTGGAAATGGAGTTGGTAGGGACATTACATGACAGCACTCGTACGTCTTGATGGGTTGTTTAGTTTTGCCAAATTACAATTTTAATATATTAAAGTAATTTATGTAAAAAATCATATGATATGATTCGTCCAGGAAACACTAACCGACAGAAAGCGTGCATAGAACTAACTTGCCTTTTACAATATTGCCATTCTTCTTATCATCTTCCGGTGCCATTTCTTTAACAAGTCCCACCCCCTCCAAGGAGGAAATTTAGTATTTTATGAATTGATTTAATTTTTTTATAATTAAATGACATAATTTTCTAATTCATTGAATGCTTAAATTCATTCTTTTAAATTCCTTTTGATGAAATAATCTTTAAAATGTTTTCAAAATTATAATACCTACTAATAATTGTTTGAAAATTTTCACTAAACATCTTATCCTATCTATCAAAAAATAAAAACTTCTTAAATTCTTTTTCTAATTAAAATGACACCTTTTGTGTTAAATAACAGAACAATGATAAATTTGATCCCTATATTCTTCAAATTTTTAATATATTAATATCTTTTCTATTTAATGAAGTGTCTAAATTTTTAAGTTTTATATTAAGTTTTAATCATTTTATGATTTAAATGTTAATTAATATGAGATTTTATCAAATTTAAGAAAACCTTTAAATAGATTGTAATAACTTTAGAGTACATTAATTAAAAAATGAAAGAATTAGAGTAATTTTTTCAAATTTAAAAAAGTAATGATTTAATGATTAAAGTTCATAACATATATTTAATTATTAAAAGTCAAGTAAATTTTGACTAAATGATCAATTAAATTATCATTTACATTATAGAAAATATAATTAAATAATTTAATTGACATAAATATTTGTAGTTCAAAAATTGAATGAAAAAAAATAATTCAAATATTTAATTGATCAAAAAATTATTCAAATATTAAAATAAAAAAACATAAAAAAATATAAGTATCACATTTATAAATCTTTGCATGAAGAAAGAAATTTTAAAAGGGATGGGGAAAGATGAAAAAGTGAGTCTTAGCCACATCTTTATTTCAGCGTACTTGTACAAAAAATTGATATTGTGTTTCCATATTTTATTAAGATTATTACTAGGTTGTGAGAGGCAGCTATCAGGGATGGAGATTTTTCTTACTCAAAGGTAGAATAAAAATTTCATATTTATAATTTATTTATGTATTTTAGAGGTATGATGAGTGAAATACTTCAATGTCTACTCCTACAACTCATAAGTATGCTTCTAATGCTCTTTTGGGAGAAGTGACTAGTCAACCTTGTATGATGTTTAAGGACTAACCATCATGGTAAGCACTTGCTAGACTTGTCTTTTATGTAAGATATTCCCTCTTCCTTCTTATATATGGAGCATGAGTATCAAATCTATGTAACGATTATATTCATTAGTGAGAGAAGTGATCATATTATGTTTAATCCTCATATCTAATTATGATCTTACTATACCTTTCTTATATGTGATGCTTGGGTTATATAAAAAGCCCATTTTGCTCTTTAAATCAAGATTATGATGCTAATGATGCCTTTACATGAGGCTGGCTTTGATCATGAATAGGTTATTCATGGAATTTAAGGGTTGGCTTGTGTAGGAAGTATCCTACATGAGCACCACAAAAGTCCTTATTAAGGACTGAGACCTAGAACTATGACACTTAGTATTAAAGCTTCTAAAAATTATGTATGGATGAACCCACATAGTTGAGTGACTCTTAGATTGTACAACTATGACATTATGTGATTAAGAATAGTTCAAGCAATTTAAGATTGTGTAGGTATAGGACTGTCCAACTAAGAATTGTTCGAGCTATTTCAAGATGTATCAATATGGAATTGTACAATTGAGAATAACTCAAGCAATTTTAAAATTGTGCAAGCATGAGACTATACAATTTAGAATAGCTTAAGGTACTATTTATACCAACATGGTGCATCTACCTTTTTAATGCTCATTCCATAAGAACTCCATAGTTAAGCATGTGCTTGGCTTGGGGTAATTATGGGACTAGGTGATATCAGAGTACAAGCAACAAGCACAATGATGGAGGAGATGTTGAAGGCATAAGTTACAATAACTCATGAAGCTAATGATATGTACTTCAACAAAGTAAATAGAGTCACACACAAATCAAAAGTTGCCACAATGGAGGAAGAGAAATTTAATGTTTTATGTTCACTTGCCACAGTTCATATAGTCTGACAACAAGGTTGATATTTATTGATAAAGCATCAAATCAAATATTATAAAGCTACAATCAACAATCTCAATAATGAAGAACTTATCAACATGATTGATGATAATTCATGAAGTTGAACACTTGGAGTCCTTGGCCAAACCTGCATTTTTTTTAGTTTAAGATTATGAATTCTTAGAGTTATAATCAATGGGGTCATCCACCGCTTAAGTGGGGCAGAGTGTTAAGGGTGGAGCTTTTTTCTAATCAAGGGTAGAATAAACATTTAATATTTATAATTTATATATATATTTTAGGGATATGATAGGTGAAACACTTTGATGTCTACTTTTATAACTTGTAAATATTCTTCTAATGCTTTTTAGAGGGGAGTAACTAGTTAGCCTTAGGTAATGTCTAAATACTAACCATCATGGCAAGATGAAGCAGGGATTTAAGGGGTTATGATAAAAATACAAATGCTTACAGAATTAAATCCCTTAGTCTCTATGGACTTAGTATAGAGTGAGAAGGGTATCAAACTCAGGGAACGGGGCATAATATTCATTTCTTCCTATGAAAC
>CANYBF010607880.1:0-21284 GCA_948192965.1 Dalechampia spathulata
AGCCGTCAGAAAACCCTAATCCCGCCTCTCTAAGTGCTAACCCCCGTCAGAATGGAGTTCCTAAGCTTTTAAATTTGCTGCCCCGGAGACATACGTGATCGCGTATGTCAACATATGCTAAACCCTAAAACATACGCGATCACATATGTCCACATATGCTAAACCCTAAAAACATACGCGATCGCGTATGTTTGTACATATGCATTGAGGCTAAAACATACGCGGCGCGTGTCGTCCTAAAATGGGGCATAGTTGGCCCAGAACGGTCTGAAATGATCTGAATCAGTTTGGAATGGCCCAAGACCAACCCAAAATGGTCCAAAATCATCCTGAACTTGATCTGAGTCAAGCCGGTCCAAAATTAGGGTGCGACACAACTATTCTAGATAGTCAACCACCTCAAGGAATTTAGCATCCAACTACTTTTGGACATCTTCCTTGACTTTCTGTGCCCACTCTAGTCGGAGGCATTATAGCTTCTGCTTAACTAACTTGAATCCTGGCTTGGTAGGAATTATGTATTCTGCAATGGATCTATCGACACTCGGCATGTCTTCATAGCCCAGAGTAAAGGCTTTTATATGCTTTTTCAATGCGCTGATTATTTTTATTCTCTCTTCAGAGGTCAAGTCTAATGTAATCTGAAGTAGACATGGCTTGTCATCTATGTTAATGTTAACATTTTCAATGCATGATGCATTAATGTCAAAAATGCTCATGTAATGCTCATGTTCATGCACAATGCCATTAGAATACACATTGCAAACATAAGTAAAGTTACTCTTTATTGCATTGTACTTATTCAGAATTACATCATCATTGAAAAGTACAAAAATTGGGACATCAGTGTCTTCATACAATAGCTCCTCAAAGGTGCTATCCACCAGCGTGGCTATGTCCTCGTAGACCTTTGGTAGTAGCAGGTCTTCAACGTCCAAGTTCTGCAGCTTGCCTCTCATCGTAGCAACTATAGTAATTTTTGGCTCTAGGCGGTCGGTGGTGAGATTAGCAACATCACCAAAGATCTAGAAATCTTCATCAAGGTTGATGGCAAAAGAAGCAAGAGTCTTTCTAGCTACTATCAGGGCTGACAGGTCACAGACATCGCCAAAGATGGTAAACTGTTGCTCGAAGAAATCATCCGAGTTAGGCAACTCGGGAGCATGGTCATGTTATGTCTCCCCCTGGATGAAGAGAACCATCTTGTACTCTTCTGGTTTGTCCGAAGTGTAGGGATCAAACCCAATACAATACCTCTCTTCCCACATAGCTGTAGGAATGTCGAACTCTACCAAACCTTGCTCATACCAGCTTAAATCCATGTCAGGCATGTAGTTCATCATGCACATCATTCTCTCCACAGTAGGACTCAGTTGGCACGAGAAATATTTAGGCTCTCCAATAGTAGTAATTTGAAACCCAGTCATGAGGGGGACGTCTTCCCTAATGCAAGCGAAAGCAACCTCATCATCAACTGTGATAGTAACCATACCTTCATTGTGTAGAAACTTGATCTTTTGGTGTAGGGTGGATGGCACACCTCCCAGGGGATGAAACCATGGTCAGCCCAAGAGTAGTGCAAATGAAACCGGAATGTCCAAGACTGTGAACTCTACCACTGACTCGATCGGCCCAATAGTGACAGTGGTGGTGAAGGTACCAGTAACCTTCCGTTTGGACTCATCATATGCCTTGATGATAGTCTTACAAGGTTTTAAGTCTGAAAGCTGAACCCTTAGCTTGGGCAAAACCTTGAGTGGATAGATATTAATGCCAGAACCATCATCCACCATGATATAAGGAGTGCAAAAGTTCATAATGTTCACCCTGATGAAGAGTGCTCTGTTATGGCAGATTCCTTCAGCTGGTAAATCTATGTCAGAGAAAGTGATCATGTTGGATGATAATTCCTGGTTTACCAGCTGACTCTTCATGCTAAAGGTAGAAGCAGAAGAAGAGATTCTCATGCTTGAGAGTGCTTCGATGACAACCCGTCAATACTGTTGAGAGGATAGTACCAAGTCCTAAATATTGATGTTGGCCTGCGTCTTTTTCAGCTATTTGACAATAACATTATCAAGCTAAGTAGCCTGATTAGCTGGCTGTGGAGTTGGAACATTGCTTGGACCAGCCTCGTCCCTGGTGGGCCTAGCCTTGGTCTGCTTCTTAGGAGCTTCCACCTTCTTCCCGAGGTCAGAAGGAGTGAACACCTTACCACTTCGAGTCATATTGCAAACTCTAGAGGACATTTTATTGGCATCTAATCCCTTTCGCTACTTGGATGGTTTAAGTGCTGGTTTGGCTGCTTTAGGGGTCTCAGCCGACTTACCCTTGTTAAGCCTGTGCTTCTGATGATTCTGGATTGGAGGAATTCTTTGCAGACTAATCCTCAGAGCTGTCATACCATATGTCAATGGCACCAATGTCAAATCCACCACCAAGGTAAAAGTTGATAGTGGGTAACTGAAAAATCCTCTCATTGTTGAGGGGAGAGAAGGAGCTAAGGATCAGGGATTCTGGCAACCTTGATTAGATCATATAGGTACAGTTGGCTTTATGGCAGTTTGGCAACGGGTTTGTCTTGGTTGATGGCTTGGATTTTTCAGGGTCTTTGATCTCACCAGAGTCGATGAGGTTCTGAATGACCAGTCTGAGAGAGTGATAGTCATCAGTGTTGTGACCATGGTATTGATGGTAGTGGCAGTAGGTTTTGGTGTCCACCAAGGCTGGGGGTGGTGTTTTGAAGTTTGGTTCAAGGGTTTTAATGAGCTTGGCTTTGAGGAGGCGCCCAAAGACCTTGGAAAGCGGCATTCCAAGACCCAAGAATCTCTCGGATAGGGTAGTGTTTTGGAGTATGGGGTTTGGCAATTGCGGTGTGTTGATGTAATGAGGCTTTTGTGTTTGTAGGGCATTAGTGTAGTGAGGTTTTGATTACGTTTGAGTGTATGTGGTGGTTTTGGGTTTGATAAAGGAAGGCTCCTTCTTCTTCCCCTCAGTCTGCTCAATGAATTGTCCTACAGAGTAGATATCCTCAAAAGTGTAGAATGTATGATACTTTAGCTTATCCTGGTAAAGTGGCAGTGACCCCATGATAAGCTTTTTAATCATGTTAGATTTAGATGGCTTCTATCTAACCAGTGCAGCTTTGTCCATCTAGCGACTAAAATAATCCATAAAAGACTCATTGGTTTTCTGCTTAACCATTTTCAGGTCCATCAAGGTTACATCAAATCGAGACTTGAACCCGTATTGTTTACAGAATGCAATGCAGAGAGGCTTCCACTCACCCATGCCCTTCGTCTTCATGATGGTATGTAGCTTTTCGATCTTCTGTTCTAAGACAGTGGTCTCAAATTTCTGAACATCATGCATATGGAGCGAGACATCATCATCGGTCTCCATGTCATACAGGTTGACACCTTTCCCCTTTTCCTTGATTAGAGCTGGCGAGGTGATGAATTCTGCAGGACTGAGAGCCTCCCAGATCTGTTATTGTAGGAGAGTCTTGAAGTCATCATTCAGGAGCTTGGCTATAGACTAATCGATGAGCTTCTGAACTACAGCAAGAGTGGCCTCATCTAGTGTTGAGGTAGCAGGAGCAGATGATTATGTGACATTCCTTGCATTCTATGAGTCTAACATCATTCTGTACATGACAGAAAGGATTAGCATGGATGCATGAGTATGCATATGATATTGTGTATGGTGTACATGATGCAACATGTTGGATGTATGCGTGACCTATGCTAGGAAATATGCGATGTTATGGCTGCAACAAACCAAGTTAGCATGCGTATGCATGGGTGCACGTGATGCATCACGTAGGATGTATGTGTGTCCTATGCTAGGAAATATCCAGCATTATGGCTATAAAAGTAAAATTTGTTAGGAAATTGCATGAGTATGCATGTATGCATGTTTGGCAGAAAACACAAAAATGGTTAGTGAACACATAGCATGCAGCAACTCTCCCTTCCAACCTTATACCTCCATGAGATTTGGTTAATCCAAGTTCTCCTTTCCTAGGTAGGGATACTAACCTGGAGTTACACTGGGAACTCGAGGTGTGATTCTCTTGATAAGGCAAATAAAAGGGTTGATCGTTGCCCGATCATATGAGGAATTATAGCGAAAACCTGATAGCATTTCAACCTAATCATATTGCAATGATAAGAGAATGCCGATGGAATTGGCATGAAGTTGTGCAACCAAACGGAATCATGAAAGGATTCTGACTCTTAGCAGAGCAATACGAGCATGATCATATTATTATGATAAGAGTACGCCAGTGGAATAGGCGTGAGGTTGTGCAACCATACGGAATCATGAGAGCATTCCCACTCTTAGTAGAGCAATATGGGCATGGTCATATTGTTGTGATAAGAGTACGCCCATGGAATAATCATGAGGTTATACGACCATACAGAATCATGAAAGGATTCTGACTCTTAGCAGAGCAATACAGGCATGATCATATTGTTATGATAAGAGTATACCCATGGAATAGGCATGAGGTTGTGCAACCATACAGAATCTTAAAAGGATTCCAACTCTTAGCAGAGCAATACGGCATGTTCATATTATTATGATAAGAGTATGCCCATGGAATAGGCATGAGGTTGTGCAACCATACGGAATCATGAAAGGATTCTGACTCTTAGCAGAGCAATACGGGCATGTTCATATTGTTATGATAAGAGCATGCCCATGGAATAAGTGTGAGGTTATGTAACCATACAGAATCATGAAAGGATTCTAACTCTTAGCAGAGCAATATGGGCATGATCATATTGTTATGATAACAGTATGCCCATGGAATAAGCATGAGGTTATGCAACCATATAGAATCATGAAAGGATTTTGACTCTTAGCAAAGCAATATGTGGGAGGAAAGTAGGCCGGGTATATGCAAATCCACTCACATGATATGGCAAAGATCCACATAGCATGCAATAAGAGTCCTAGTTTGGAATGTTGCTAGGCTTACTACATGGGCTTTAGTCCAGTTTTGAGAACAGGCTAAGGTCTCCCACCACATTGTCTACAACCTATCCAACCAAATGGAATCATCGATATAGGACTATACCTCGCGTCTATCCATCAGGAATCATCAATGGTTATCAGTACAGTATGGTGAGTGGTGAAGGCAGATGTGCTTTCTCGAGGAGTCGAATAGAGTCCAAGGTACTCATTCACTCACAATCACCAGTTTGACACGGGACCAGGGTGATGTGTGCAGACACGGACTGGTGTTATGATGCATACAATTAATCCAAATATGATGGGAAAATTGATATGGAAACTCTTAGATGCCACCACTCTTTCACTGTGATGTCCCTAGTGGAGTCACTACTATGAGCGCCCAGTTTCTGCTGGAGCCCAAAGCAAGGCTTGTGATGCTCACCGACCGAGGTCTGTACTTGGAGCAAAAGCGCAGTCTTCCTAAGGGGCTCCCTTAGGGAATGATACATACTCAAAAGAGTCGCAAGGGAGTCACCACCGGGTGGTTCTGGATTGGTCCAACAGACCCATAGCACGAATGCTAGTTAAACCCTTCAGAGATTGGGTTTGGGTGATGGAGATCTATTCTATGAGTTTCCAAGATCAATTTTACCATTATAGTTAGGATTAATTGTCCTAAGCAGGCAAGCATACGAGCGTATATGTAAACACACAGCGCGGCATGTGATTTGGCATTGCAAGGTTGCACGTAGAATGTCATATAGCTATAAGGCATTTGGATGGCATGGCATATGCATGGCATCCGAAATTGCGATAAAGTAACATGGCATATGCATGACATGTGAACATGAATGACATATCATATGCATGATATGGTAACCTAGTATGATATATAGGCATATAATCATGGCAAATAGAATATTGCGTTATGTGTTAACGTGTGGAATTATATTGGTGTTAGGCGTATGCATGGCATATGCATGGTGTATGAAGTGAAATGAGCGTCATAGCGTATGCATGACATGTGATATGATGTATAGCATGGTATATGCATGTCATGTGAGGGTGTATGACATATCATATGCATGATATGTGAATATGATGTATGACATGGCATATGCATGACATGGCATAGTGGATGACATACCATATGCATGCCATGTGAAGTGATACATGGCATATCATGTGCATGATGTGTGGGGTGATATATGGCATGGCATATGCATGATATGGCATAGTGGATGACATACCATATGCGTGGCATGTGAAATGATGTATGACATGGTATATACATGTCATGTGAGGGTGTATGACATATCATATGCATGATATGTGAATATGATGTATGACATGGCATATGCATGACATGGCATAGTGGATGACATACCATATGCATGGCATGTAAAATAATGTATGGCATGGCATAGCGTATGGCATATCATATGCATGGAATGTGAAATGATGTATGACATGGTATAGTGGATGCATATGTGAATGTGTATTCAACATGGTATATGGTATGACATACGGCGTGTCATGATATATAGGATAGTGTGGCAAGTTGCGCATGTTGCATTGCATATTGGCGTATTTGGATTGTATTAGCATATGAGATAATATATGTTATGGCATGGCATATGCATGGCATGGCATAAAAGTGTGTGATGTGTCATGTGACATGATGACATATATTTAGCAAATATAAATCCATCCACGAATGAAAAATACCGAAAGGCCGATGAAAGAGATCGATGAGAATGAGGGATACATGTGGGATTTAATGCTAAATCCTAAAATGGGGAATAATGCTATTCTATTACAAAGAATCTTCGTCTGTACAAAAATCCAAGACATTTAGTAATGTCTTAACCTCCTCAGGAAATTTCCACCTCGGGTAGCATGAGTGAAAATGCAAATAAACAAGCAAGATCGTTAATAGCAAATAAAATTTAGGACTTGATCGACTAATTCTATGCCATATTAAAGCACAAATCAAGAGTCGAAGTCTGATGGATGTAAGATGACATGATGATGTGACATGTAACATGGTAACATGGCATAGTGGCATATGACATGTGACATGGCATGATGACATGGCATAAATGGCATATGACATGGCATGTGGCATGATTACATGACATAATGGCGTATGACATGTGACATGGCATATTAGCATATAACGTGGCATGATGTCATAATATTCATGAGTTATTATTCATGAGTTACTATTCATCATGGCATGTGGCATGATGACATGGCATAGTGGCGTATGACATGTTACATGACATATTAGCATATGATGTGGCATGATGATATGGCATAAATGACATATGACATAGTATAGTAAAAAGCTAAACATGGCAGTAAAGCTTAATAAAACAATAAGCTAAACTAAGATAATAAGCTAAACATGGCAGAAATGCTTAAATAACTTAAAAAGCCGAAGGAAAAAATAACTTTCCAGGGCTAGAAGTCACTCCCTCCAAATTCTCAAAAGCTTAGAATTTTAGTAAAAATTTAATTAGTCGCTAAACCTAATTAAAATTTTACTTAAGTTATATCATTTGCATGATATTATGTATCATTTATATGATATATTGTTGTGTGTTGGAAGAGGACGGCTTGGCCTTGTATTTATAGTAGCCTTAGGAGGGGTGGTACCCTTAGGCTTAGCAATGTGGGATAAGGTCCCAAAACTAAGTGAGCGGCCATTTTGCACGAGCCAAACGGAGGGTAAAACACATGCCCAAATGGCAAATGAAATACAAAATCCATGTCTGCAACTTACTCTTGGGAATGGAAACTTGAATCAAGCCATTCCGATACTGGAATAAGTTGCAATACGTGCCCGAAGTGGTCACCCCAACCAGCCTGTGCAGGCTGTCCCAAAAATCTGTGATGAGCAGCCATTTTGGACGGACCAAATGGGGGGGCAAACGGTGTGCCCAAATGGCAAATGAATATGTGAAATTCATGTCTGCAACTTACTCTTGGGAATGGAAACTTGAATCAAGCCATTCCAATACCAAAATAAGTCACAATATGTGCCTGAAGTGGGCACCCTAGCCAGCCTGTGCAGGTTATCCCAGAAATCTGTGATGAGCAGCCATTTTGGACGGACCAAACGAGGGGCAAACGGTATGCCCAAATGGTAAATGAATATGCAAAATTCATGTCTGTAACTTACTCTTGGGAATGGAAACTTGAATCAAGCCATTCCGATACCAAAATAAGTCGTAATACGTGCCCAAAGTGGGCACCCCAGCCAGCTTGTGCAGGCTGTCCAAGAAATCTATGATGAGCAGCCATTTTGGACAGACCAAACCGGGTGCAAACGGTATGCCCAAATGGTAAATGAATATGCAAAATTCATGTCTGTAACTTACTCTTGGGAATGGAAACTTGAATCAAGCCATTCTGATACCGAAACAAGTCGCAATACGTGCTCGAACTGGGCACCCCAGCCAACCTGTGCAGGTTGTCCTAGAAATATATGATGAGCAGCCATTTTGGATGGACCAAACGGGGGGCAAGCAGTGTGCCCAAATGGTAAATGAATATGCAAAATTCATGTATGCAACTTAATCTTAGGAATGAAAACTTGTATCAAGCCATTCCGATACGGGAACAAGTCGCAATACGTGCCCGAAGTAGGCACCTTAGCCAACCTTATTTTGTTATATGCTACGTGCATAGTGCTATACACCCTATTCATGTATTTCACCTCGTATAAGTGAAATGTAATATGTGTCACATGTCAAATATGCGTTATTCAACATTCTAAGACGTTGTGCTATGCGGAGCACGTTAGGTTTGGTCCCAAAAGTGGGTTCCACTAATGGGTCAATTTCGGGCCCATAATGCTATATGGCCCAAAATATGGCATTTAGTGTGCAAAGTGTTATGCCTCATGTAGGTAATATGTAGAATGTGTTCTATGCATACAGACCACTCAAAGTGAATTGATAGAGGTGGTGGGCCCCACCAGTGCCTTTGGTGGGCCCCACAGTGCAATGGGCCCGGAATGTGGCATTTGGCATGCCAAGTGTTGTGCCTCATACAAGCATAAGTGAAAATGTGTTATGTATGCATAGAACACACAGAATTGGCTGATAGGGGTAGTGGGGCCCACCAGTGCCCCTGGTAGACCCCATAATGCGGTGGGCTCAAAATGTGGCATATGGCATGCCGTGTGCTCTGCCTTGCATAGGCAACATGTTAGGTACTCTGTATGCACAGAATACTCAAAATAAGCTAATAAGGGTGATGGGCCCTGCATGTGGCCCCACCAATACGTAGGCCCCGCTGAGCCATTTTTCTTAGCAGATAATGTTAGGTGCTCTAATTCATGTAAGCAAGATGAAATGTGTTCTGTATGCACAGAACGCTCAAAAAAGGCTGACAAGGGTAGCGGGCCCTACCATATGCTATGATGGGCCCCACCAACTACGATGTACTCTGTACCCCAGAATACTCAAGGGGAAGCCATAGAGGTATATGTGCATAATCGGGGTCGATATCGGGGACTAATACCGAACTGAATCAACAGAAACCTGAAATTGTACGAGGGTGAAAAGTCAGGGTCAACACGTACATTAGTAATAAACTTAAGAAAACTAAGTATGATAGTCGGTTATGCTTTAGTGGAGCATGCATAGGACTGTTGTAATTCTTATGTGTAAGGCTAGAATTATTCCAACTATTATGACATATTGATTGCTAGGAAATAGACCCATTATTTATTTAAGCAAGTCCTAAGTAAATGAGAAATTTGCATGCTTGATGAAACCATTAGAATGTTATGATTAAATTGGTTACATTAAGGGGAATGAATGACGTGTGTATTAGGTAGTAGCTGGAAATTTAAACCATATCAATGCACACACTAAAATCAGAATTTATAGGATTGCAACCCCCTTAAAATATAGTGGTTTAAAGTTAATAAATGTAATGAATTGATTGTGATAAATGCTATTGAATTTAACTACTAAAAGTTTGACTAGGTCCTCCTTAAGTTATGTATAAATACAAGTATCCATGTTGGACTTGCACCACCAATTGTGCACATGTTATGCACACTGCATCAATAAAACATTAGCTAAAATTTTGCCATAAGTAAGAATGCTAATTTATAATTATGTTACTTGAGTTTATGTATATGTATGCATTAGTGAGAGATCTAGAAGATTAAGTAAAGAACTTAGCCATCCTTAAAGGGGACGTATACATAAATTGCCATGGTTTATGCACATAGAAGCTTGAATTTTTCTAGCTTACTTATTTCATATGTAGGTAGCATTTCAAGCATTCATTACATGTTTGGGAGTGTTAATTATGTATCAAATTCCCTAATAAACTGTCCTTAAATAATTAAGCAAAGATATGCATACACATGTTAGGTGGAGTAACTAAGTGACATAATTATAATCAATATATATATATATATATATATATATATATATATATATATATATGTATATATATATATGTATGTATGTATGTATGTATGTATGTATGTATGTATGTATGTATGTATGTATGTATGTATGTATATGTATGCCCTCTAAAGACATGAGGTGTGACCAGCAATTTAATTAGTCCTTATTCAAGAGTGCTCATATATCACCTATAACCAATACTCTTAAGATGTCATCACCATATATTCTTAATGAACTAAATCCATATGATATTAGTAAAAGTACTCATATAAGAAAACATAAAGGAAGCCAAACTAAATCTTGTACACATAAGCTAATATATGAATTGTATATTTAAGCAAATAAAAATAATAACATTTGTACTAAGTGGAATATGGGTGTTTATTAAAAATATACATATGTATAGTATATATATGATTATAAACATTTACACTATTTATGTATACCAGACAACGAAGGTAGAAGGGTTATGACTTCTATTTCACAAGCAGACGAGGGCAAAGCAAAAACAGGTTTGTGCTTAATAATAACTATACTATAAATGAAATTGTAGATAAAATAAATGGCTTCATGATTCAAGCTTGGTAACATAAAATATTATGAATATTTGATTATTACTTATTAATGTTGGATATATGACATATTGATATATCTTGGAATGTTATTAATTTATAGTTATGTCATCATTATATATAAATGCATACATAACAAAATCATCCATCATAAATCATTACCATGGAATTTTAGGGGAATAAGAAAGGAACAATTATACATATACAAATATACATATAAATATATATATAGGGCAAAATAAGAGAGGCGTTAGTATATTTATATATTGAAATAATATAGAGACAGAGAATATAGAAATACTAAGAAAATAAATTATTAAAAATATATCCAATATAGATTGTACACAATCAAAAATAGAGATTGATGTGATCATAGAGAAATGATAAATTTATAAAAAAAGTGAATTCACAGAGGAAGTAACAAAGTGATGGGGAACAGAGGAATGTAATACATATTTGCATTTATTATCATATAGCACAACATTACTATGAGGAAAGAGGAATGCAACTCAAATTGCATTCGTTGACGTTGAGCATATTATTGTTGTTATTTTGATTAACAAAGTGATATTATGATTGATCTATGGGAAAATTGACTAGTACAGAATTAACTACATAAATTTATTAATTATTATAATAATAATCAATTATTGATGGTATGATTTTATTGATTGTTGTATTTATTATGATTAATTATTATACATTTCTTCAATTATTTTATTTATTATTTATATTTATATTATAACAGGATAATTGAGTTTTATTCATATAATAATTAATGTTAGACACCACTAAGTTTTATACTCAGCATTTATTGTTTAATGAATGCAGGCTAGAGTAGTTCAAAGGGGCATCTAAATCAATGAGGCACCAACGTAATTAGGATATTTCAAGACTTGTATGACCCTTAGAACTATGTTTGGATAGTATAATGTATTCTTATCAGATATTTTGTTATGCAACTATCATTATACAGCTTATTGGTAGTAAAATTTTTTATGTTATATACCGATAGATATACTAAACTACCAAATGTATGGTTATTTTAAATTATATGAATTATAGTTAGTTACATACAGCCAATGTTAAATGGTATGTTATATTTTATATGTGAATATTTTATATGACTAGGTAATCATAAAGCCACAAGTTATTAAATAAATAGTTATAAATATAGACCAAATATATCCCATCGATGTAAAAATAATAGTAATAATAATAATAATTAAAATTAAAATTTCACAAATCCTTTGTAAAATGATTAATGAATTCTTAATTATATAGTTTTTATTAATCATTATACGGGAGCATGTTCCACCTATCAAGTGTGACACACACGTAACTTAATAGTCTCATATTGCAATTTAGCTCTCTGAAGCCTAACTTTCAAATCCAGTAATAGCATACCCTTAACTTGATTAATTACTCAAACAATGGGTGTTATAAACTCACCTAACTTTCATTAGATCAAAAATAAGCTTTTCAATATCTCTTATTTAGGCAATATTGAATTCCTTAACCCTTGTAGCTAGTTCTTCTTATGGTAACATTCTTTTATCATCCAACTTTTTTTTAATATATATGGGAATGTTATAGGCATCCCATAATACTTTTTAGTACCTTAAAAGTTTAATTAATATGTATATTACTTTATTATGCTAACTAATTGATTAATCCTTAAGCAATGAGATTTTAGCAATTTAT
Organism: Dalechampia spathulata; assembly: GCA_948192965.1. Lineage (NCBI taxonomy): Eukaryota > Viridiplantae > Streptophyta > Magnoliopsida > Malpighiales > Euphorbiaceae > Dalechampia > Dalechampia spathulata. The sequence goes on from CANYBF010607880.1 coordinate 12,677, forward strand.
GACCAACCCATTATTTCCTTAAGGTTATGGTAAAGCTTAAGTTATTTGTCCATTTTACCTTTCTTTGGTCAACTCTATTCAAGTGATTTGCATTTAAACTTCAATGCCATAAACTAATTTGATTATATATACACATACACACACACATGTACATATACACACACAAGTTTATCTAACTACTAGTTTATTACATCCTTCATATATGAGGTAATTTTCTTTTAACTTATAAGTGCATATTTTTTCTTAAATTTCTTCTTAATTTATTTAAATTTAACTTAACTTACTTAATATTCTTCCTTAACATTCTTAATGTTCACTTAATTTTTTAAAGAAGAAATTTAATTTAACACCAAGCAATGTATAACATTAAGACTAAGTTCACTAGTCTATCTTATAATCTCTTAAAGTCATTTATGTGAGATATGAATAAATTAATGCAAGAATATCAATTATACTCATTTAATCATGGATAAATATGTTAAAATGATGAATGTGATAAGGAGAGGAATTATGTTGGTTTTCTTTGATTTGAATGAGAACAAGGAAATGCTTAGAAGGAAATCAAATTGGACCACTAAATTCATATTCTTGGTCTTAAGCTATCAAGGATTCAAGGGAAAGGAAAAGGCTTCAACTAGGATTTATATTTAGTTAGGTTCATCAAGAGGTAAGTTAATATAAGCATGTTTTAATTTAAAACTTACATGATATGATTAAACAGACAACCCATATGAAAAATATTAGTTGATAATGGAATCCGCATTAAACAAATTAATAAAATAGAATATGATATAAGAAGTAACCAATTATAACTAGTAGAATTATGTTTTGATTGGATATGGTAGGAATAATTGCATAATGCATGGAAATGCTATTGAATCTAAATGATGTGTGTGTACAAGTACAAGTTACTAAACATGTATGATTGGATTGGTAAGCAATAATGAGTCTTTACATTTAATCAAATGATATGATTACTTAATTTATAAACTAGTAAATATGCATGTTAATTTATGTAGCCTTCTATAAATGTATAAATTAGTTATAAATGGTAAACCCACAAAATAAAGATGAAGTGATAAGGTGTTTGACCAAATGCAAAGAAGTAAGTGATGAGTGCATCTTAGTATAAATGACTTACTATAGTAATAGTTTTTTATCGTGTGCATCACTTAATGCATAAGTATGTATATATATATATATATACACACACACACGTATATACATATACATACATAAATTAAGGAAAAACCAAATGATTCTATGTTTTGAAAAATAAGAAAAGTTACCACTATGTAATAATCACGATATTGAAACAATATAAAAGAATTTATAAAGGTTTTATGATTTGAGATTCTTATTGTATGTAAATATTTAATATCTAAATCATCTCTAATCATAGTACTAATAAGAATGAATATTATTAATGTAGATATATTAGCTCCTATTATACTTCCTATATAGGTATGACTCTCATTCACTATTAAACAAGTTATCTAAAGTAAATATATGGATGAATAGTATAGTGCTAGTTCATTAGAGACCTTACTAATAAGATTCCTTATGGATAATTGATATATGTTTATGAAATCATATCTCATCCATATAAGTAATAAAAGTATCCTTAGGCTTGAGATATCAAGTTATTTAACTATGGATTACTATACTTTGACTCTTATATTTTAGTCCTCTTTGACAGGAGTATATAGTTTAGAGATTAAGTATAGTACAAAGTAGTTGAAGATATTTGTATATCAATAAAGAATTCACCATCCCAGATTAATTATAGAGATTATCTTATTGTTCATGTAATCTCTTATTCAAGATTCTTTGGCAAAGTATAATGTAAAAAAGGTGAATGAGATTCACAGGCATTTTGGGAATAAAAGATTATGGTACATGAATTAATAAGTTTAGGGTATGATCTAACATTACTTAATTATGCATTGAGTTGAAATTAATCCATACTCAAACCTAAATGAGAGAGAGATAAGAGTATTAGGTTGTAGTCAAATCTTTGATTTCTTAGTATTTGGGTAATCATGATATATAACTGAACATCGTTCTTGACCTATATACAAATATATTATTAAATGAGATTTAATAATATTTTTAGTATGTTACTAACACGTTAAGAACCTAAAAGGTCACATACTTACAAAAAAGCAAACATATTAAATATAAAAGTTTGAATAATCTAAGTTGTTATTTGAACTTATATGATAAGTCATAAAGAGTCTTTTGATTAAAATTCTAATTCACATGGACCAAGCTTGAAAATCTTGGGAGCCCACGTAACTTGAGTTATCACATCCATACCACATACTAAAGGCATTTGTGTGTTACATGAGAGCTTAAGTCAATAGGCTTCTCACAACCATAGGTTTTGAATATATAAACATCCTTATAGTCAAATTAGGTAGATGATAACATAATCCTCTCCTCTTATCCAACTACTTCTCTCTTATCTCTTAAAAAGATTTTGGCTTTCATTAAGAAAAAAAAAAGAAAGATTCAAAATACACTCTTTTCTTCTTCATCTACACTTTCTAGTTCATTATATAGGTGATTTTGCAAACTTTTTGCATTTGTGTTCTTTAATTTGGTGTGGTGATTTTGGAGACCTTCTACACTTGAAGGTTTTATAATTTAATACAATCATAAAAGATAAAGATCAAGAAATAAGGAGATATACACATGATGTAAGTGTTACATACAATCTTTATATCATCACTCTTCTTCTTGATTATTTTTAGTGTTTGATGATAGATTTATGATTAATTTTTTATTTTAATTTAAAAATTTTAAATTATTCCACTACCTTTTAACATATAAACACCAATAAAATTTACAAATAAAGGTTGACTAAATAAACCAATCTAATAAGAATATCTATATACATTATGTAAATGAATGGTAACTCAAAATTTTGAATTATTGTCCATGTAAGAGATCATAAGGATTGTTTGTTTATTAATAGGTGCTAGAATTCTTGATAAGTATGTAGGTTAAAGGAAGTTAAATATAGATATGAGTAGGATAGAATGGTATGCCTAGTGCTGGAAAATAATGATTAAGTAATGATACCCAATTTATATGAGCATGCATAAAAAGTCAATTAAGATGGCAATTAAATGGTAAATTGAAAGTTATAATACTTGGATTGAATGTTTGGCCTCATTTAAATGGATATTGGTGCATGAGCTACTTATTAAAAGAGAATTATACAAGCTTATAATAGTAAATGAGTAAAAATATAATAGGTCAAATATGTCTTAGATTACCATAAAAAAGTTCTTTTATATATGTAAAAATATGATAGAATTAATGCAAAGGTGAATTTAAAGGGGAGAAAAGCATAAACATATATAATGCATGAACTTGTTAATATATATATATAATAAGTTGGATAATTAATCTATGAAAAATTCATAAATTTAAAGTTGCATGCTCATAAACTTATAAGTATAAAAGGAATGCACTAAGAGTATAATTAACATGCTAATTTAGATTCATGTCAATGGTTATGTATAAGAAATATAAATATGTACAGCTTATTTGAAATTATAAATATTTTACATATATTTGTATACAAAATGGAAGGGAAATGAGTTATTGATAAGACAATCACTTAATATAAGTGTGTGTGTGTGTGTGTGTGTGTGTGTGTGTGTGTCTATATATATATATATATATATATATATATATATATATATATATATATATATATATATATATATATATATATATATAAGTGTGCATATGAAATGGGATAATTAATATATAATGCGCTACAAGTGAATAATTAGATAAAAGATTTAAATGTTAAAATACTTATACGTAATAGGGTTAAGACATATAGGAATTATTATCTATATGCAATAACAAGGCCAAAGGATGGACAAAATAAGTACGTGCTTAAAAATATTAAATGGTAAAATATGAGGAATAGGTGAATAAAAGATAAAAAGATGTAGTTATTAATTATAATTATAATATTAATAAATTAATTGAAATTGTTATATGTTTATTACTAGTGACCATTCTTCCATAAAGGATTATGAATGTTTAACTAAATAAATAAGATAGAAATACATGCAATGATATTAAACTAATAACAACTAGCATAAAGTGCGGCTTATGCTTAATAATTTGAGCTACATTATTATGCTTAGTAAGTAAATCAATAATTAAAAGGGACTAAATAAGATGATTTATGTATGATTTATGATATTGATTTTAGAATGTATAAATGTTGATTTTCTTATACACTGTATGGTCATTATATATCAATGACACAATGATAGTTACAAAGTGATATATGCTTACGTTTAATAATAGTGAAACCATGTAAAATCATATAAGCTTATATAATTATATTATCAATGACCTGGTTGATACTATATGCTTAAATAAGCATGTTGGTTTGATATACTTATATGGATTAATGCCTCTTACTCAAATTAAGATCATATAATCATATACATGGTATTATTGATGACTTGCAAAAATATTATGAAATAATGGTGATTAGCATAAATTATATTTATGATTAAAAATTATATCAATTTATCTAATGATAAGATAATAAAGGTAAATCATATGAAATGAAATGTAATTATGAATATGTAAATGCTTGATGGATACTTGGATGGATATTCATGGAATAACCTTGCATCATGCTAACATTATTAGGTTATTCATGCATTCAAATGCATACATGCACATGAATTACAGAGATGGTGATGGATGATATGATTTATGAGGCTAGTTGAGTTTTATCCCTCCTCAATGAGGTGTTACATTTTGATTATGGTGTTGGTTGAGAGTTTTCCCTCCTCAATGAGTTTATGATATTATATGACGATTTGGATGACACAGATGATGGAGTATAAATAATTTACATGTCGTTCACACCATATACATTTAAAAACTAAAATTGATAAAACATTATTATTAGTATGGATTATGAAAAGTTAAATCATGATAATTGGAACTTTGATATGATATATTTGTATATTTGTATGGAAATAATGTGTTTATGATATTACCCTTCATCGATAAGTATTACACTAACAAGTTACAATTTGATCCCCATCTATAATAGATTATGCACAAGTAATTAATGAATAGTAATATACATTGTATCTTTTAATTTATATTTTGATTATATGATAAAACATGTAATATCATGTTCTAATGGTAATCTACTTAAAGTTAAATTATCATAATTTCCCCAACATTAGCAAGTAGTTAGGATGATTATGGAATTTTGGTTATTTCTATAAGGAAAATGAAATATTTTCCTTATTCTCTCTTAATTTCTTTCATTTATTTACATATTATCATGAATGAACAAATGAATTTTATGTGAACTTAGATGGTATTTGGCTTTAGGACCCCTTAGGAAAATTATGAGGATGCAATGGAATGCTCATAGGTGACATCCAAGAATTGAGTAGAATGAAATTAGGTCCTTTTAATAATCATAATAATCATCATCATCATGAGGAGTAAAATAAGGGATGGGGCATTATCTCATTCTCGTAGGACAATAAATATTTGTTATTAATTAAGGAAATAATTAGGTAATTAAATTGAATTTTTCTTACTTGGACTAATAGCAAGTTGACAACTTATAGATTACGTTAATTAATCATGTTATAACCACTTACATACTTGTTGTCAACGACTAGAAAGATATTAAAGAATTATTGTAGTCAATTTAAGCATGTTTAACTTACATATAATTAAGAAAGCATAATAATATAAGAAAGTTATATTAATTAGTCAATTAGGTAATTAAGGTAATAGTAAGGTTATGATGAAGATAAATTGATATCTTAGTGAATATGCTTCTAAACTATAAGTAAATAGTATATCAATAAATTTCTTTTGAATATATAATATTTATCTAAGCCTTAAGAAGGTAAGAATTATTATGTATGTTAACTAGTGAACTAAATTTTTTTTAAAAAAATTATATTATATATGGATTAGCATGTAATTACTGAATTAATATTATTTTTCTATAATACTAGGCCTAATTACTACTTAAAGTAACTAAGTTGGGATTTGGAGGAGGGTGAATATCACCCATCGGTGAAACTCATTAAACTCATAAAAAAAAATTTACCACTTAAAGTGAACCCTATTTGCTTATAGAATTAAGCAATGATTAGTAATTATAATTATTATTATTATTATTATTATTATTACTATTATTACTATTATTGTTATTTTCCCTTAATGGATATGAATATTTCTATTTAAAATAAAGAAGGCAATAGAAAAGAATTCACACAAACTCTTTAGATGCATTTATCTACACACGAGCTAACAATAAAAGGACTCTTGTTGATGAAGTATTGGTTGGTGGAAAGGAAGGAGTTATTGAGGGAATTAAACATAAACCTTCCTTGATCTTATGGTAAACTTAGAGTATTAATGAGTATATAAATGGCCAATTGTTTATGTGTGTGAATTAGTAATGATGGATGTAGCCAAAGGTGAATTAGTACTCTTGCATGCTATTTTTTTAAAGAACTAACTTTATGAAAGTTAGTTATGGACTTGTAGGTTATTATTATGACCTTATGAATTGTTAAAAAGGATTTAGCCTAGAACTTAGATGGATATAGAGGTGTGTTTATGTGAGAAAAAGATATTAGATGACTAATTTATTTAGGGAGTCAAGCATGGATGTCAGCTAAAATTTAACCTATTTGAAGCCTTCTATGTTTATGTTTTGATTAAACAAACCACAAAATTGGTTATCTTCTTAATAACATAGTTGCCAAATAATTAGAATTAATTTTTTTTTATGATTGGAAACAAATTAATAAGTGTGACATCAGCAGTTTAGGTAGCAGTAATCAATATATAAATTAATGGCATTTGAAGTTGCAATTAGACTGAAAATTTTAAAAAGATAACCATAATGTGCATAATGTAAAAGTGTTAGGTAAGTCCATGTTGGAGGAATGTGCTTTACAAGATTAACTCTACAACCCAGGGATTGATTTCCTACATAAATATCAATGGACCAAATAAATTTCAATCATTGATTGAATTTGATTCTTTTCTATCTATCATAGTTTAAGACTTAATCAATAGCCATTTGACATCATGAGCATGCTTAACCAATAACTAAATGTATTAATTAATAACTAAATGTACCAATTAAATAAGAAACATAAGTCAAAGTGTATGCATGCTTAATGTACCTATGAACATTATAAGCTATAAATAGTTATTGTTGTACAAGCTTAAGTATCCATAGGACTATGCAAATTAAGTGTATACATATAAGTGTTAAGCATGTAATTGGAACCATAATCTTAATCTGAAAGTAGTAAGAGGTTATGTTATGCTTACATAAGAAGGGATCTAGAATTTTGTAATTATAAATTAAATAGCAACACTTAAATAGGACTAAACCATAGGTCAATTTATCATAAATATTGCTTAAATAAGATTTCAACATTACTTTTAAATTAAGCAAGTATCCATAACAATTTCAACTATGAATAGTTAAACATTTATATTAACGAGTAATATGCATGATAATTATTTATAGATATATATGTGGTGAGGTTATCAAAAATAGCTTAAGATTTTATGTATGTATATACCATAAAGGACCGTATGAACCTAATTAAAGGAACTCATGCAACTTAGACTTTTAAAACTTTTGAAACTTGAATTATTAACGTGTGTAGAATAACAATTGTATATATATTAATTAGACATATGATTTTTTTTTAGGTATGGTATAATTTAGAAGAGCTAATAACTCCAAATGTAATTATATTTTAGAAGGAAAAAATAATTATATTATATTAAACACATTAAGTCAATAATACTAAAACATGAAGATAGAGGGAATTACAAGCTATGTTAATGGTTTCATTGAATGAAAAACATATTTAACATTGAAATCAAATCATATTTATTGAAACTTAATAATATTAATATAGTTTAGTACTATAAAGATGAGATATATATACATGTATTGTGTACTTATTAAGCTATATGATTGTCGCACCCTAAATTTGGACCGCCTAGAGTCGACTAGGAAAAAACGGGACTCCCCGTCACCACACGGCCTTCACAAATAACTCGGATTGACTTCAGGTTGATCTAGGACCATTTCGGGCCGTTTCGGGCCAATTCAGGCCCATTTTAGGACGTTTCACGCCGCGTATGTTGTTAACATATGTGGCGGTCATAAACATATGCGAGCGCATATGTTTTTGACACGCCGCATATGTTCAAACATACGCGATCGCATATGATCCCGAGGCAGATTCTTTAAAAGCTTTGGATCATCATTTTTGTAGGGACTTTTGGGCATTTTTTGGCTTTGGGATAAAAAAAAATGGGTTCTCTCTCTAGGGTTTTGGTAGAAGGTTTCTTCTTTTCTTTCTTGGATCCTTTAAAAGAGATTTTATTTCCTTTGGCATAAAAATAAACAAAAAAAGAGATTAAAATCTGAAATCCTAAAAAACTCACAAAAATTACTTAGATCTAGGTGATTTACTTCCTAAGCTTGGATTTTGACTATTCTCACACTCCCTAAACTTGGATCTAAGGAGAATCTACAAGA
>CANYBF010607905.1:0-17477 GCA_948192965.1 Dalechampia spathulata
GACATGAATATGATGAAAAATACATAAAAAAGCAATAAAAAGATGATGGATTGCCAACCTCTTGTAGATTCTCCTTAGATCCAAGTGTAAAGGGAAAAAGAATCAATCCAATCCCAAGTTTAGGGGAATCAAAACCTTAAATCTAAATGATTTATGAATTGATTTTAATCCTAAGCTTAGAATTATCAAATTTAGGTTTAGGCACGTTTTCCCAGCCGTTAGAAACCCTAATCTCATTTTTCCAAAAACCCTAAAATTTGCCAAAATGTGGATCCCCATGCAGAATGGTGCCCTAGGGCATATAACGGAAACATATGTGATCGCGTATGTCAACATATGTGGCGTACCACAAACATACGTGATCGCGTATGCTTGCACATATGCAATGGTCAGACATGCTCGATCGCACAAGTCTAGCAGGTGACGAGCTGAAACGGGCCAGAATTGGCCCGGAACAGCCCAAAACGGTCTCAAACAAACCTGGAGTGGTCCTGGATCAACCCAAAGTCAACCTGGGTCCAAAAACAGGGTGCGACACATATATAGCCTTTTTCTGAGCTATATGCTACACACATCCGATGTAATTTCATAGAATCCCATATTGTTTACTTGCTTTTAGTAATTATTGAAAGATGTTCCTTTTAAGTGGACTAACGAATGTCAAAGGATTTTTGATCATTTGAAAGAATGCTTGACACAAGTTCCAGTATTGACTTTGTCGATACTCAAAAAAGGTTATATGATATAGAGTTATCCTACCCATGATCTAAAGTGTGTTGTCATCATGTTTGCTTTGAAAATCTGGTGGCATTATTTATATAGTGAGAAATGCTACATTTATATAGATTAGGAGAGCTTGAAGTATCTGGGAATGCAAAAGAAATTAAACTTGAGACAGAGATGGTGAATAGAGCTAATTAAAGATTATGATTATATGATAGACTACCATCTAGGGAAGGTCAACCTAGTGGCTGATGCTTTGAGTTGGAAGATATTTGCTGCATTACAACAATCATCATTGATGTTAATGTAGGAAATCGAACAAATGAATGTTATACTAATAGTGCAACCAAATTATATCTTAGAAAAATTATAGTTATAGGTGAAGCCAGATTTGATAAATTTGAATAGAGAGTGTGCGATACAAGCTGAAGAATATCATAAGAAATTAAAGAAAGTACAAGCTAGTAATACCACTATATTTACTTTGACTAAAGGTGGTATATTAAGGCATGGTACATGACTATACATACCAGCTAATGAAGATCTGAAGAAACAAATTTTAAAAGAAGCCCATAGTTCAAGATATTCATAGCATCCTGGGAGTATGAAGATGTACCAGGATTCAAAGCAACATTATTGATGGGTCAGTATGTAGAAAGACATAGTAGAGTACATAGCCTAATGTTCAATATATTAGCAAGTGAAAGTAGAACACTAGGTACCTATGTGATTGCTTAATCCTTTGCTTATACTAGAGTGGAAATGGGATTGCTTGATGATGGATTTGTAATGGGTTTACCTTTGACATGGGCCAAGCATGATGTTGTATAGGTTTACCTTTGACAACTCATTTCTTGCCTCTACAAATGGACTATGAGTTAAAGAGGTTGGCAAAATTGTATTTACATGAGATGGTATGGTTACATGGTGTCCCAACATCCATTATATCAGATAGGGATCCATTATTTACATCTCATTTTTAGGAGACTTTTCATAAAACAATAGGTACAATAGTGCATTTTAGTACTACTTTCCATCCATAGACAGACAGGTAATCAAAAAGAGTGATTCAGATTTTAGAAGATATGCTTCAGGCATGTGTACTTAAGTAGGAAGGTAGCTAGGATACATACTTACTATTGATTGAATTTTCATATAACAACAGCTACCAATCTAGCATATGGATGGCTCCTCATGAAGCCTTACATGGTAAAAGGTGTAGAACTCCTTTGAACTAGGATGAAGTTGGGGAAAGAAGACTAGTAAGACCTTAATTGGTATAGCAAGCTGAAACAGGTCAAATTGATTAAAAGTTAGCTAAAAGCATCCTCAGATAAATAAAAATTGTATGTAGATTCAATGAGAAGAGACATAGAGTATAATTTAGGGGATAAAGTATTTTTAAAGGTATCTCCATGGAAGAGAATTATACGATTCAGGCATAGAGGTAAATTGAGTCACCAATTCATTGAACCATATGAGATCTTGGAAAGATTGAGACCATTGGCTTACAGACTAGCCTTATCTCTTGAGTTAGATAGAATCCACAATGTATGTCATGTATCGATGCTAAGAAGATATAAATTGGATCCTTCTCATATTATTTTAATTGAATACATAGATATATAACTTGATTTGTCCTACAATGAAGAACTAATGGAGATATTGGCTAGAGAGTGAAACAATTGAGAAATAAGTAGATTTCCTTAGTGAAAGTGTTAAGGAATCATCTTTCAGGATAAGACACTACTTAGAAACGGGAATCAGTGATAAGATAACAGTACTCCCATTTGTTCTCTATAGATTTAGGTTTGAATTTTGGGTCAAAATTCTTTTTAGGGTGAGAGAGTTATCATATCCACACATATATAACATCCATATATGCATGCATTCTATAAATACCAAATAGTGAACAATTGATTAGTGCATGAATACATGAATGAGATATAATGCATGAATGCTTTAGTATGATGAATCTGATATGAAATGCCTTATAAATAAAGGAATTCCATATGATATGAAATTGATAGAGAAAGAAATGAAAATAGAGTGAAAAGATGGCTAAAATAGTGAAACGCACTAAAGATGTGAATTTGATATGCTTTTGTTGAATACCTTAGACAAAGCTATATGAAAGAATTTATATGTGAAGGGTGATGTATTGATATGTTTAACATGTTATTATGTGATAAAGTATAGTTTAAAATGGGTAAATACAAGTTAAAAGTAAACTTAGAAATGTTAAATGGTAAGCTAGGATACAAATGACATTTCATGGAAAGTTAAGGTTATAATTGGAAACCATTAAATGTATGATTCATGTCTATAACATTATTATTAATGGTGACTGCATTCTTATGAAAGCATGACCTAAAAATGATGTAAAAATGAGTATTAAAGGAAGAAGAAATAAATTTTATTAAGTAATGAAGGATAAGCTTGCAAGGTGTCATGTTTTGATTGGTTAATTATTAATAAGTAAAAAATTGAGTCTTATATGAGTTAAGGAGGAACTTAGGTCAGTTTATTCATCCTTTCACATCCAACATATGATTTTTTTCTCTTCTCCTTCTTCTTTCTCTTTCAAGCTTTTATGTTGTTTTTATGTTCTATATGTTTTCTACATGCCTTTCTTCTTCTTCTTTATGCTTTCTCATTTTTAATGAAGTCATAAGTTATTTTAGGGTTCTGTTAATTATGTGCAAAGGAAATAAATGGATTGAATGATGAAAGATAAGCAAGCTAAGTGATGAGTTTGATGTTGTTTTGCAACCAAATGGAATTTCTATTTTAGTGTATGTGATTTATGTAAATCCCTAACTTGTAACCTAGAATTTATTACTTTTATCACTACTTGAAGTGTTTGAATCATTTTTAAAGGTTTTTAGAGGGTTTTTTATGCTTAATGATTAATGGAAAGATGATTATATGTGATTATAGCTTGAATTCAAAGTTGCTATCTAATTTGGGAATACTTTGGGTTTCATTATTTTTAGGGGCAAAAATGTGCAGCCCTTGAGTTTGTATGAAAATATGATTGAATAATGTATTTAGATGTTGAATATGGGGTTTGCCTACATGTAAAGGTGAGTTATACGATGGAAATGCTGAATTGGTCATTAAGGGGTAGTAAAGCATGCCCTTGATGTATCTTATGTGTATTTGGCCTTTAAGTATGAATATATGCATTGTATATTGACCAATTGAACTTGATTTTATGTGTAACATGTATATGTATGCTTGTATTTAATATGGTATGATTTTAATGTGGTTTGGAAGTCAAATGGTTAAGGTATGCATGAAGAGGCTTATAAGGCAGCAAGTGAGCTATAATGTGCACGTTGTATAACTTTATGTGTTATGAGAAATGTGAATTTATGATTACAAATCTGGACATATTTCTTATGGATAAGTCTTAGGACAACAGGTTCATGCATTAAAAGTGACCATATGATCAAGTTATGATAAGGAAAAATTACACAAGTTAGTGGTATGCTAAAAATATGCATTTTAGTCCATTTCGATAGGCCCTTTTAAGGCATGAAGCCTTTTAAGTTTTGTAGGCTTTAATGGATTAATTAAATTGCATCCTATAGCTTGAATGAAACCTTGATGAGTTTAGTTTTTAATGGTATGTGGTTGTATATGTTAAAGCCCGATAATATTGCTTAAAAATTCACTTAGTCTAAGTACATGAAGAAATGGTATTTGCACTTTCTAGTTTCAGCATGTTTATGTTGAATGCCTTGAATGTCTAAGTTTTGGTACTTTGTTTTCATGGTTAATACCTTGAGATGTACCTGACATGATGGATTAAAAGTGAGTGTCATTCATGATTCATAAAATGGTCAGTAAAGGTACTTAATGGTACATGTAAATATGGTAAAGAGAAGTAAGAACCATAAGAGGAAAATGACCAAATGAATAGTAAAACATACCAAATGAATAGTGTACTTGACCAAATGAATAGTAACTTGCCTAATATGACTTGGCACCTTAATGAATGAGTGTATTAGGCCTCTAAACTTGATGCTATATACACCCAGACCTTATGAAATAAAGTTAATGCTATATATTAACATATGTTATCACAAAATCTTATACATGCTTGAATGTTCTAAATACTTGACTTACTTACCAATATGCATGTGTATGACTTATACATGTCATTGTACTTGAATGCAAAGGTGTGCAATGGTATGTATGTTAATATTGGCTCATTATATATGCAAATGAAAGTCAATGGTGCATAAACACACCTAATAGATGATATTATGATGAAAGAACTTAAGTTGGCCAAAAGACATGTATAACCCTTAATTGTGAAGTGTGAAATGGTATGAGATGGAATTGTATTTATATGCCCATTATTAATCAAAGTGGAATGGTGGTTATATGTTATGAATGATTATACATTCTTAAAGATGATAAGTCAAGTACAATGTGTGAATGACTTTACTAAGTGAATGTAAAATAGAAGTGCTACAGGTTTGATGAATGAGGCTCATACTTCTCTATGAGCTATCGATAAGGGCAAGATGGTAGTAGGTTTGTGCTATTCACTTCATGACCTCACATAGGGCCTTAAAAGGAAGACTTCTCTCTTGATGGTTTATGATAGCAACTTGATGAGTTTATCTTGTGAATGGTATCATATGATCATCATTACATACGATCATTAAAGCATCAATTATGCATCATGTCATGAATCATCCATACATAAAGGCATATTCATGATGTATCATACAGAGGATATAAGGGGAAAAGAAAGTGATATACATAGCAAAGTTCAATGAAAGCGTACTTGATCATATAGTTATTATCGATTCCCTTGATGGAATCATATAGTTATTATTGATTCCTTTGATGGAACTATATAGTATAGGTTCCTATCATGGAACCATAGAGAAATGTTATGTTCCTATAGGAACCAAAGAATGATACATTACCGATATATGGAGAAATGGACCTAGTACATAATTATGCACAATCACATAAAAAAGAAATGAAACATTACTAGAAAATCAAAAGGAGAATGCAAAGCATGAATGCATTCTCGGAAACATACATTATCACTCACATATATCATGAAAATACATTAGATGAAATGATAAATGCACTACAGTTGTGCTTATATAGAGATGTACACAAAGTAATGATGTACAGTATATTATTTTATATAGGAAAAGTTACAGTGGATCTTTTATGGTATTTATTCCTATCTTTATATAGTATGTTATATACATTGCCTATAACAAATAAAGAATGATGCAAAGTGACATGATATGATACAATTATACTGCTTAATGATGATTGTTTACTATGATTTGACTTTAATATGTCATTTACATATTTTATAGAACCACTAAGTTTTATACTTAGCGTTTATCATTTGATGAATGCAAGACCAAGAACTTCTAGTGAAATTTTAGATTAACTAATCTACAGTCAGGAGAGGTTATGATTTTGAAGAATCTCATTCTCAAAGTAATGTTGGACAAATATAATATACTCTAAGATGTCCTTTGTATGTGCAGCTTGTTAGGTTAACCTTCGGCAATAATACTTATGTACTTTTATTATGTGTAATATCGATACCACCTTATCATGTAAAATTAAAAACACAGATCTTATATAATGGATGATGGTATCAATATGCATGATAGATATATAACATATGTATAAGATATAATGGATGCATACTATTATGTATTAATATTACCCATGTTTACAGATATTACCAAATTACAGGTACATATTATTTAATATAGTTAAATGAATTGAAAATAAGAAAAAATTATACAAATCCCTTGTAGAATAATTAATGATTTCTATGCTTAGGGGATTGTTAATTATTATGTGGGAGTGTGTTGCACTGGGTTTGGGTATGACATGAGCAGTACAGTTCTCAATGTTTGTACACCACAGCTGAGTGCACTAGGCCTTCATGCTATGCTAGGTTATGCTACTCTATACTACATCATAATATAGAAGCTATAGAGTTATGATACCATGCATATGACATCTAATACCATGCCTGCTCTAGGCATCATCTCTTGATTACTCTTCATCCAGACTAGGACTATAAGGGACCTTGATATTGTATTGCTTTAGGTGTGCTATCAATTAGGTGATCTCTCTAACCATCTGCTCAATCATCCGGGCATAGCCATCCTGTTCCTCTTGCTTTGAGCACTAACTTGTCTGCATTAAAACAATCATATAGGTATATAGGTCATCCATGCATAAGTATCATGAGCATGATCATAACAGGTACTTACCTAGACATCCAATATCTCAAAACTATGATAACAACATAATCTTGTCAATAACCTGCATAGGTCAAGCATATGTTAGATCAATAAAATCAATAGCATGCTAATGCATTTCATCTACTTACATGAGTAGTGCTTTACAGATTGAACTCAATCTCATCCCTCATCAGTACCGAAAAGGATATCTCATATGGGCTACCTAACTCATCATATGTGTAGATCAGTGGGTTCTGAGGCCACATCAACTAACCCTTAATGAAACCCTGGGGACGCTTATAACTATAGGGTACATCTAGACTGTTGGGCTCTGGTCTCTATAGCATTATTGTAGATGCAGCACTGTATGATCTCTTCGAGGTGCCACCACCTCAAAAACTGCTAACAACAAGTGAACTATAGTGTTCACCTCCACCACTGGAAGTATCAGGTCTATCACCGGATCTGCTTGCTCTGTCATGCTATCTTCTGCATATGGATAGTTCAATAGGCCCTAGTTGCTATATATGTATGAAAGTTTGATAGTCTACTAGTGACTCTAAAAGGCACTCTCACTTGGGGATGCCAATCAATGTAGCAATCACATTTGGGTTTATGTCAGAACAGGAAGCCCAAAACATTACTAGTGGTGTTTTAGCAGTCTCCATACATCCTTTTGTCCCCAATTACTAGTCAATAACATGCTTGCCTAAATAGAAGAATCGATATTTGGGGCTCTCTAGTAGTATGTGACATTCATCCTTGTGAGATGAATTGGTCAAATATTCTAGTCGAGGAAACATATTACTCCAAGGGTAGGGGCAAACCTATTTCAAACAACAATAATAACAATTAGTCAAATGCTTGTTCAGGTATCATCTAAACTAGCTCCATTTAGTTTTGTGCTAACAGAATTACTTTCTTCTTACCTAATCTCAGGTGAAATTCATATCTATGAATGTCTAAAACATAAAATCCCTAGTGGAGTTACCCAAAACCTAAGCATATATGTTCCACATGTAGCAGAATTTGCTAACATACACCAATTACCAAAGACCTCTACTAACATGCACCATATGCTTATAAAGATGCAGTCATGGAATTAGGCTTTTTGTAAAAAGTTTATAATTTTTAGAGCACTTTTCCCCAACAAGTCCAATTTTTATAACCCATAACATTGAAAAAATCTAGATAATCAGTCAGAATACGGCAAACTGATACCTAAACATTCAGGTATTTTTTCTATGCCATTTTAATTCCAATTTCATTAATAAATTGCTTTTCTATGTCTAGCATAGACATGAAATTGATCCAGAAAATGATCAATTTTAGTCAAGCCTTTAACTACTAGTTAAGCCATTGACCAAAAAGTGTCATAATTTAGCAATGGATACTAAATGCTATCTTTTAAGATATCAGACACATATTTGATGGTGTGAGCATAGATCCCATAGTTGATCACCGTAGAACCAGTAGTTGTTCAAACTTGGTCCAACAATTGATCACTGTAGAACCAGCAGTTATTTGACCTTGGTCATAGCAGTGATCTAGTAATGGTCGCATCAGTGATCATAGAATCAAGCATTTGATTCCTAAACCCTAGCAGTAGGTATCTGAACTCAAACTTCAAGTAATTTTTAAGCCTCACAACAAAACGATCAGTTTTGCATTTGACCCTGATCAACATTAATGATTTTGCTTGAGCATCAAGCTCCCAATAGCAATATTAGGTTATCCTTTTCTCTCCACAATGGAGTTGTAACCCTCAACATGAGCATTATAATCAACATTGATCATCTCACCTAAGCACCAGGCTCCCAATAAGTACTCCTCAGTTGGGTTACGAGCTTCATCATGAATACTGGGCTCCCAATGCTAAAATTGGGTTGTGAGTCTTGATATCCTTAAGGAGTTAACATTGATCTTTGGTAGACTTACAATCCTTAGCATGAGCATTTTTTTACACCTGAAAATTGGGCTCCTAGTTGTAGCACTGGATTGTAAGCCTCAACACAAGCATCTTAATTAGGTTATCCCCAATGGATCACATTCTTACACTTAGCAGATCATACTTCCTCAATGGAGTCATAAGCCTTGACACGAGCATTTTAATTAAGTTTTCCCTTAGTGCATCACTTTCACATCCTCAATGGATCATGATTTTCCTCCATGGAATAGCAAGCCTTAGCACAAGTATCCTTCAAGCCTCAATATTAGCACTACACCTTGATACATGTATCAGTCAAGCATTTTCTTTGCCTTTTGGTGAAAAGTCACATTATGATTAGGTTTCATTTTGATGAATTTTGCTTGTATCGCCTCAAAATGATCCTAATCAGGGGGAAAATTGTAGACCCTAATATTTCACTCACACGCTGAAACTTTAGGTCTTCTTTAATTAAGCTTAGTATAGATCCTTGATGTCATTCCCAATATGTATACATGCCTTTTAGCCTCCCATAAGTGCTCTAGACATGCAAATCATGTTACGTTTTGCTTGTGAAAGGCAGAGCACATAGCATTTATTTTATGATATACGGAGCACATAATCCTACATTCTTTACATGTTTAGTAGATATACGCATGGTGCACAATCTTTCCTCATACAAATCTAACATGCTCAATATATCACCATGCATTTATGACTTAAATGAAGCTTAATAGGCATAAGGCACACATCCTAGTGTGTCCCTATTGGGCATTGCATATAAGTGGAAAATGTTACATGTTGGACATGTACTGCTATATACTATGCATATAGCCTTTTTTTAGATTACATGTTACACATATAGCACTATATGCTATGCATATAACTTTAAATTTCATAGAATCCCATAGTGTTTGCTTGTTTTCTGGCAACTAATGACCTTCACCTATAAATATAAGCCATATGTTTATGGAAAAGGGTCCAAACATGTGTAATTATAGCTAAACTCTACCAAATTCATTCCTCACTTAATTAAGTTTCTAATTAGGGTTATAGACTAATTAATCCTCACTTTCAATCCCTAAACTCGTTTGGAATTAAGATTAGAAGCTAATTCTATTTGGTGAGTGTGGAGTGCCTCTTTCCTTTCTCATTTTCTCTTCATTTCTCTATAAGTTTTATAGTTTTACTTGATTTTTCTTTGATTGGCTTCAATCATAAATGTCATAGCAACATTCTTAGCTTAATCATTGTTAGAATGATCTGTGATGGTCACATATTTACTTTATTTTTGATTTGATTTATGTTTTTGCTTAAAACTTCAATATGCTTTCATTTTTGTTCGCTACATGTGGCGTATAACCATCTATATACACCATATGTAACCTATATATAGTGCACATCAATCAAGTTAATTGTAGTTGTTTGATTTTCATGTTTTTCATGATTTTTTAGATGTTTACACTTATTTTTGATGTTAATCAATTTTTCCAATAGCATTAGTGGTTTCATAATAACTCTAATGATCTAAATTCATCATACATTGGTTTAATTTCATTAATTTTTGTCTTAAAGTTAATTTTTAAGATAAATGTTCATTTAATTTGATGTTTATTGCAATTGATGTGATTCGACTTGAATTGGATGTGTTTGTCATTTCCAATTGATGATTGGATGATAGTGAAGTCCTCCAATTTCATTTTCCATAATCAATTTGGTTGATTTTGCTATTAAATCAATTAATTTGCTTATTTTATCAATTAAATGCCATTTAATTATGTTTTATTTGTTACTTGATATGTTTAGCTTAATTAGATGTTGTTTCATTTCTAAGCGATAACACATGTGATCTTAGAATCTTTTGATTATGCTTTTCATCGATTTTTGGCTAAAATTAATTACTTTTTCATGATTTGATGACCCAACTCATGTTTATTATTGCATTTTCATGAGTGTTACCATTACATTCATTAGACTTTGACCCTTAATTCATGCTTTCACATGGCATCAAATCGATCATTCATACGCCACATCTTGTTGCTTAACATCTCAAATTTTTGCATCATCAAAGATCCTTTATAATAAAATAAAATTCTATTTTATTTCCCTAACATATATATTTAGTTTTATTTCATCATGTATCATCCTATCTCTATCTTTCCCTTTCTTCAAGCCATTATTAATTTTCATTCATGCTACTATGCATGTTTTATCATTGCTATATGATGCATGTTATGCCATATCATGCTTATGTCATGTTATATTTCACATGTCATGCCTATGTCATGTCATCTCACATGTCATGCCTACACCATGTCATCTTTCACATGTCATGCCTGTGCCATGTTATTATTTCACATGTCATGCTTATGTTGTGTTACATTTTACATGTCATGCTTATGTCATGTCAGATTTCATATATCATGCCTATGCCATATCATCATTTCATATATCATGCCCATGTCATATCATTTCTCACATATCATGCATATGCCATGTTTCATTCACTATGATTGTCATATCATGATGTCATGCCATGAGTGCTATGTTACATTTACTATACAATATCTACTATGATTATTATCATACTATATCACGTTGTGTGCCTATTTCATGCTTATGAATGCTCGTCTGTCTAGGATAATTAACTCGACTAAAACGGTAAAATCAAACTTGAAACTTTAAAGGAATAGATCTTCAACGCCCGAACCTATCTTTGAAGGGTTTTACTTAGCACTCATGTTATGGATTGGTTGAACCAAATCCAAAGCCATTCGGTGGCGACTCCATCTTACAACTCTTTTGAGTCCATTTCATTCCTTGATGTAGTATCTCGAGAAGGCTACACTTTTGTTCCAAGTGAGCCCTTGATGCTGTCTATCATAAGTCTCACTCTAAGTCACAAAAAAAGCCTTGGTCATAACTACATAAGGACATTTTATTATAGAATTTATTACATAATTTATAGCCTTTTAAGTATGTAATTAAATAGCCCATTTCTTGCCTCTATATGAGATATGTAAGTTGGGAAAATTCCAGCCTTGAGCATATAAAACATGGTAATTCCATGCATATTTCATCCAATCATTGTCAAGTTCTATACCTTCTCTTATACCTATACTAACATATATGTATAAATATTCTCAGGTGCATTGATAGCATGCATCAAATTCATGGCTTATGACCAGCTTAGGTACTTATGTTCATGCATAAATTAAGAGCTACTTAAAGTCAAACCTTTAGTAGCTTAATTTAATAGCATTAATCCTAACAATTTAGTTCATTCATTAACTTCAAACCATAATTCTTCTAGGGGGTTTATGGTCAAATGATTTCCTATGTTAGTATGTACTCATGTGGCTCAAATTTCTAGTTTTTAGCTACATAAACACTTCATTCAGTAACCTTAAATTTTCATACATTTGAATAATTGTTCATAGCCTAAAACATTTTCAAATCTAAGTAAAGTATATCAAATACATGTAAACACATTATGACTTATATCTCTTGATTAAGTTAATATGCAATCTTAGTATAGAATAGTTATAACTGAATTCCATATGTATCTCTACCTAAGCCAACAGATTTTATATTTGTTTCTTTTGAATTCACTATTATTATATATATGTATATACCCTCTTACAGGTTGAATGTAAATTTATGTCTCTCAATATAATGAAATTTCCAACTCAATATTACCAGTATATCATTTGATGTTTATTTACTTTACACATAATTTATGCAAGCTTTCAATGTAAATTCAGAGTCTAAATTTACTAGCCATAGCTTATTGTATATGTATATTCATATATCATTCTATATACTTCTTCTTAGTTGTCAAAATATACAAAACATAGTCCTCTCTTTCTCATTAAATCCTTAGCTACCTAAGTTTTCCTCTATGTCTATAGACTTCAATGTTATGGTTCAATCCAATGGAATGAAATTTAAGTATGTTTAACTTAATATAATGCATTTAATCCTCTAGTTCATGGTTCACGCTTAATCATTATATAACCTGTTGCATTTCTACTAACTTCATATTAGAACAACACCATAATCTAACTACATTTTCAGTATTATAAATGGAAGATGCTAAGTGGTTCCTTTGATTAATTACACTTTAAATTTGGTATCATTTTATGTTATTAAGGTTAACATTAGTTTAACCAGTACATTGACAGGTTAACAACCATTCAATTACATGGTAGTGTCCTTAAATTACATAACGAATGTTTACATTATCAAAGCTCATTACTAAGCAAATCATTCGATCCAATAACCTTAGTTCCAATTACAATCAAATGTATACCTAGTATAACTTAAGATAGCTGTTGACCCTACCTTTTCACCCATGCACTACAACTTTGGGTTTTCTTTGATTTGGCTTGGTATAGGTCCCTGATATTGATTGGATTTACACACATACCTTTTAGCCTCCCACGAGTGCTCTAGACATACAGAGAATGTTACATTTTGCTTGTGGAAGAGGAGCACATAGCATGCATTTCTTGATATGTGGAGCATATAGTGCTACATGCTATGCACATTCATTGGAGATACGCATGGTGCAATGTCGTTTCCCATGCAAATCTAACATGCATATTGGAACTTCTCTGCTAATTTAAAATTTTTCATGTAACTGTTTTAATCTTATTAATGCAAATGGAATGCATGTACATAAACTTAGCTATAAGTAATACTAGTTTTGAACACAAAGCATTGTATTCCTTTGTTGCATATAATTTTTGTTACCTAACAGTTTATGTAGTACAAAAGCCTAAGTATGGTGCAACACCCATAGCTTATACATGTCATTTGTAGCAGATTTGGCTCCATGGATCTCTACCGACATGATCTTACAATAAGGCCACATCCTCTCTACATTATCCAGAAAGTAGGACAACAGTCATCCTCCCTCAAACTCTGATAATAATCAAGGAATAATCTATCTATGACTGTACCGATGATAAACTCTAGCAAGACTATAGTAAGTGCAACCTCTAAATCCTGATAGTAGAATACATTTGATGTATGTCCTCATTGTCACATACTGAATATGCCAGCAAGGATAGGTCCACCTGACCTCACTCTTGGGGATGGCCCCCATCTAATTGATGAAGCTACCAAATGTTAGCATTCTTGCTCCTCAAAGGTGTAGCCTCTCCTCATATGGCTATGAGGTGCGTATTTCCATGGATCACCCATTGGTGCTGCTAAGATCCCTAACTGCTCCTAAAGCTAGATTTATTAAAAAAAAAGCTTATTGAGTTAAAAACCTTACAAAAGGCTGTTAAAGTAAAAATTAGAGTGACCCATTAAATTGAAAACCAAAGGGGGTACTTTAAGTAAAATTTAGAATCTAAGGTAAAATCAGAGTGCCCAATGAGTTAAAAACCTTACAAGAGATGACTCGTGTAAAAATAAGGATAAAAATGCAGTTTTTCTAAGTTGAAAACTTACAAAGGTAACTTAGAATTCATACTAGCAGCAAAAGTAGACTATCGCTAAGGCATCTAGACTATCCTTGCCTCACTTTATCTAGACTAAGGATCGTCTCTATCATGATTATCATAAAAAGGATCCATCCCTGCTCCATCTGGTCTATCACTGGACCAATCATCAGATCCCCATGGTCGGACAGGTCAATAAACAAAAATTATGCTAATAGTCTAAATCTTACTACCCTTAGCCATGAAGGGGTACTCACCAGCTTATGGCTGCATAGTTGGATGATAGCAACAAGATCTATAGAGCCATATGTGGTTAGTAGTGGCATCATTATCATAAGTATGCTATCAAACACCCTGATCAAATAGGGGATCACCTCACCAGTAGGTATCGATATAGCTAACATTGCCATCATGCTACAAGTGACTCTGAGGATAGCGGTAAGCTCCTCGTACATCGGACACAACTCCAGATGTTCAAACTGGAAGATAAATGTTACTAGATCCTAGAACTACATAGTAGCATATAAAAAGTAGTATTGATGAAGACTTGTTGGAACATCTTTAGATACTGAAGTCTAAACTCACTCAGTTGGTCCCACTCAGTGTCATCCCACTAGCGGGAGATAGTGTAAAAAGTAGTGAGTGATTGTTAAGTTATCATGTACCTACTCTTATATAAAAGAACAAATAGGTTATGTTTCAGTAGAGAAATATAATACATAATATTCTTGTAGAAGAATAGCAATAGTAAATATTTTTGGGTTTCACTATTAAATTTAGAAGATAGAGAGTTTGAGCAGTCAATAGTTTGTAATGTGCGTACACCACAACCTACATGTACTGGGCTTTCTTGCTATGATAGGTTGTGTTACTCTATCTAATGTCCTAATACAAAAGCTATAAAGTTATGACACCATGCATATGGTATCTGATGTCACGTCTACCCTAGGCATCATCATCTCTTGATTACTCCTCATCTAAACTGGAACTGTCGGGGATCTTTATGTTGTACCACTCCATACGTGTTATCAGCCAGACGATCTCTCTACCCATCTGCTCAATCATCATGATATAGTGATCTCACTCCAAACACTAACTCGTCTACATTAATATAATCATATAAACATATAGGGCATGCATCCATGCATAAACATCATAAATATAATCATAACAGTTACCTACCTGGACATCCAACATCTCAAAACTGTGATAGCAATGCAGCCCTGTCAACCACCTTATAGTGTCAGCCATGGTATCCTAAGTCACCTGCATAAGTCAAGCACATGTCAAATTAATTGAATCAATAATGTGCTAATGCATTTCATCTACAAACATAAGTGGTGTTTAATATATCAAACTTGATCTCATTCCTCATCGACACCAGGAAGGATGTCTCAGGATGCTTATATTAGCTAACCCTTGATAAAACCTTGAGGATGCTCATATCTAGGAGGCATATCTAGACTACTAGGCTCTAGTTTTAATGGTATCGCTCTAGAAACAGCACTATATGATCTCATCAAGGTGCTGCTACCTTGAGAACTACCAACAGCTAGTGAACCATAGTGTTCACCTCTACCACCAGATCCACTCGCTCTGTCACGTTCTCCTCTACATATGGATAACTCAATGGACCCTAACACTCATATCCATATGAAAGTTTGATAGTCTCTTGGTGACTCTAACAAGCACTCTCACTTAGGAATGCTAGTCAATACAGTAATCACATATGGGTCTATATCAGTGGTGGTGCAGGAGGCTCCATACATCCCTTTAGACCCAGGTGCCAATCAATAATATGTTCATCTAAATAGAAGAGTTGACACTCGAGGCTCTCTAATAGTATGTGATGCTCATCCTTGATAGATGAGCTAGTCACATATTCTAGCGGAGGGAACATATTACTCTCAAGGTAGGGGTGGACTTATTCCAAGCAATAAATAATAACAATAACAATCAATTAGATGTCTACTCAAGTATCATCTAAACCAGTTCAATTCAGTTTTGGGCTAATAAAATTATTTTTCTCTTACCTGATCCTAAGTTAGATCATTGAGATGCTCTCTCAACTCATCCATGGAGTAACCAAGTCTCTGATAAGACACACACTACGCCTGCATGCATGGGAAGCCTAATGGTAGCTTGTTCAAAACCTTGGGCTCTGGTAGCAATCCAAACTCATAATGTCACTGTCGCACCTTGTTTTTGGACCCAGGTTGACCTCGGGTTGATCCAGGACTGCTTCAGGTTTGTTTCAGACCGTTTCGGGCTGTGCCAGGCCAATTCTGGCCCGTTTCAGCTCGTCACCTGCCAGACTTATGCGATCAAGCATGTCTTACCACCGCATATGTGCAATCATACGCGATCGCGTATGTTTGTGACATGCCGCATATGTAGACATACGCGATCGCATATGTCCCTATTAAATGCCCTAGGGCACCATTCTGCCTAGAGATCCGCATTTTTGCAAATTTTAGGGTTTAGCACTCAACCTAAGGGGTTTTTGGCAGCTGGCAGAGAAAAAAACGGAATTAGTTTGCTTTCATTAGGCTAATTTCAATCAATCTAAACAATAGGATTAAAAGAAAACTCACTAAATCACTTAGATTAGGTGGTTTTATTCCCTAACGTTTAGAATCAGACAGTTTTCTTTTCCTTTTACTTGGAGCTAAGGAGAATCAACAAGAGGTTTGCATTTTTTATTCATTTTTATTGCTTCTTTTATGTTTTTCTATGATATCCATGCATAAACTGTTGACAATCGATTCATTTTATTGTTTTGCGTGATTTTGTATGCTTTTTCATGTTTTATTTTTGCCTCGTATTTCATGCATTATCATGTGCGATCGAGTATGATAATCTCAATATCATACGCGATCGCATATGATCTTCCCATTCGCATATGTCTCTAAAATTTTGATTTTAATTTATTTTTTAATTGTCGAATGTTCTATGTTATGATTTCAGCTTTTGCATGTGATTTGTCAACTTTTTCTTCAATCGCGTATGTTTTTATAAAATGCATTTTGATTTACCTTTTTGATTGCCGAATACTTCTTGTTATGTTTACAGCATGTATCTATGTTTTTCTCATTGTTTTGCCTCGTTCGCATATCATCATGT
>CANYBF010607986.1:0-31001 GCA_948192965.1 Dalechampia spathulata
GCAAATCCAATATATTTAATCATGCATAGTAAATACGAAATTAATCATTAATCAATCATTTAACACATTCAAATAATTCATCTTAAATCTTAACATATAATATATTAAATATTTTAAATAATTAATCTCAATTGCATGCAAAGTTTTTTTTCAAAAATATTAACATAATTAATTAATATCACTTAGCTTCTTCGATTTAATGACCACCGGCTGCTTCCTTGCTTCCTTTCCGCCTGAGATGATATGCCAACAACACAAATTATGACCACCGGCTGCTTATCATCAGTTGTCCTCACATATATGGTAATAAGTAATACTTCTATTCGTTAATTCACATTTTTATATAATGTATCGAACTTATGTATACCTGGGACTTCCAACAGAGTTGGGAATGGTAATGATGGAAGGAATCTAAGATGACCACCGGTTGCTTCTTAAGCTGGAGGAAGGGACGAATGGAGCCAGAGACGAACGCTGCTGCTTTGGTCGCTGCTTCTTTGATCACCACCGGTTGCACGGCAGAGACGAACGCTGCTGCTTAAGCTGGAGGAAGGCAGGAACAAAGCCACAGAGAAGAAATGAAGGCAGGGCGAGGTTCGGTGGCAGCTTCTCTAATGATCACCGGCTGCAACGCAAAGAGGAAGGCTACTGCTGGAGCAAGGGAGGAATGAAGGCAGAAAGAAAGAAAGAAAGCAAGGAAGGGACGACTGAAACAAAGCAATGGACGCTGGAGGAAGGGCATAAAGAAAGCAAGAAAGCAAGAGAGGTTCAATGGAAGGGCACTGCTGGAAGGATTACTGAAGGCAGAAAGAAATAAAGGAAGCAGTACCCCCAGGAATAGCTCAGCGGTAAGGGCTTGGAACGGATGGTACTAGGTTGCGGGTTCGAGTGGTGGGGGAGCATCTTGGTTTGTAAGTCCCTAGGGGGAAGGGAGGAGCAACAAGGTTTGTAAGTCCTGCTGGACTTTGCGCCGGGAGCCAATACTCGCACTTGTTGACTGAGATCAGATCCGGATTTACCCGCCTATGGTCCTTGGGGGTTGGGTTATAGGTTCCAGGATTAGGGGAGCGCAAGCACCGACACCTGGATTATCAAAAAAAAAAAGGAAAGTAAACATGTACTGCATTCGACGATTCATTACGGATTTTAATAAAATAAATGCATGCAATGGACAACTAATTTCTCCTCGAATGCGGGGGCCGCCAAAGAATATGGAAAAGTTATTTATTTTACATCATTCAATAATATTCTGATGCAATTAGAGCAAGAAATAATAATATTTGTATGAAGCTAATTATGAGACGAGTAATAACAAAGTGAACCACAGCGAGTCAACATTACCTTTATTTCAAAGTACGTTCTCCATCTGAATAATTTATCTTTCCATTCTACACGTTTTACACTTCTCCATTTTGGCTCCTTTCTTGCCTTTTATGTTACTTAGGTTGGGCTCAGTACATGATCTTTAGGACTATGAAAACCTTATAGCATGTGTTAATACAATAGACGTGCTAAACCGGTTCTTGATTTTCAGACTCATGCAACAGCCACACTCCTCTTGAGAAATTATAGAGTTAGGTTTATGGATAATTTGCTTTGAACTGAATGCATGCACAGAAACCATATCTGGATAACCCTTCGGATGTTTCAAAGAGACGAGCAATTCTCTAAATCTCCTTTCGTCAACTTTGAAATCAGTGTCGTCTTGACGAGAACAAATAAACTTCTAGGACAGGTTGCTATATAGCAACCGTTGGAAGATTAGTACGACTGCTAGTCAATCACCAATTTCCAATGTTTGCTTAAAGAATGACATGTATGCAGAATTACACATACATCAAAGGCAGTTGTGACCTTGTTAATTTCCTCGTACAAAAGCAAACTCTACAGGATTTTAAAACTCCAACGGGGGTAGCCTTGGTTATCCGTAGCACGTGAACATGGGCGGGCGGCTCAGTCTATTTGTTACTCTCAGGTTTATGGAGCTGTAGAAGTAACGAGTTTGTGACAACAAATATTGAGCTCAATGCCATCAGCCCTCCTGTCGAAACCAAATTACTAGGTCATAAAAAGATTTCCCCTTCAAAGTCAAAAAAAGAATATCTAGTAGGTCCCATTAGATGGAATTAGTGACGCGAAACTGATTATGTTCAAGTCACTGCATTATTCTACAAGAATTGAATGGACTCACTTGCCACTAAAAAAAAAAACTTCAATATTAGAATGGATGGTAAAACTTTTATTGACCTGAAAGTGATGGAGTCATGGCAAAATCATAGTGAGGAAGTAGTACTCCTGCAGCTATAGGAATGGCGACAACATTGTAAGCGATAGCCCATGATAAATTTTGGTACACTTTGGACATTGTTGCTCGTGCCAAATCCAGGGCATCTAGAACCTGCCAACAACGAATTTCAGAGTTTGGAACATCATCATTAGTATCGGAAAGAGAAAAATTACATTCCATCATGACTGCATTTGCTCAAATATTATAACATATACTTTCTTCTTTTGAACATCAGCTTTCATTGATATGAAACATATAACCTGCACCTTCCAAACGTATTTTTTTAATCATATATCACTCACAATAGTAGACACAAAAGTATTCAAGAATGCAATACAATACGAATTGTAATTTGATGGCCAAATTCAAGTTTCTTATCACTAACAACGCAAGTGTAAAGTTCCCTTCGAGATGGAAACTTGAAACTTTTCCATTGGGATCACAGTTTTCCACTGAAGTAGAAAGTTTTTGCATGAAAAAGATTTCAATCACAGCGAATACTTTTCAATCCAAATATTAACTCAAGAGAACAGAAAAAGGTGGAAATTGCTCCAATCGAAGGAGTATGCAGAAAGGTTTTATTTCTATCCAGCAGCTAAAAGGAAAGGTAAAGGGGAAAAAAAAAGGAAAATTCAAGTAGCAAAAGAACTCGCCACTTCATTTTCCAGAGATTGCACTTTATTTTTTAACCTCGAGTCAATCTAAGATATACTTTGGCACCAACCTTGCTTAGATAAATCTGTAAGATGCTAGCATTGATGATGAATAATGAAGTAAAACAAGAAATGAAAATTTCAACAAGTATTGCGATACTTTGAAGACTTGTTAACTATTTCTTCTTGGAGAATTACTTTTTCCTTTTCGTACAATGGGAAAGCATAAAGCCCGCGCAAAACATTCTTTCAGTTGATAATAATGAGGCAAGGGAGACTATTTTAAAACAAATACCTGGGAAAGTCTGTTGCCTAGAAGTATAATTGACGCTACATCAGAAGCAACATTTTCTCGAGCTTCATTTTGAAGGGCAATCCCAACATCAGCAAGAGCCAAAGAAGGTGCATCATTTATCCCATCACCTACCTTCAAAAAACTAGTTTGTAAGCTTGTAAACAATCCAACCTAACATATAGTTGATTATCATTTTCCCGCTAATCCACATGAAGAAACCAAATAGTTGCAATACTAAACTAATTATTGGAATATTTGGATTACCAGGTTGAGAAGAAACTTTCTCAAAATAAAATGTTTAAGATGAAACATAGATATGATAATAATGGTTACCATCGCAACATGATGTCCTGCATCCTGAAGAGCTGAAATAACACCAGATTTCTGCTGAGGAGTTAAGGATGCATTCATAAATTCCTTTTCTATTCCAACTCTGTTTGCAATAATAGCAATTGCCTCTTCCCGATCTCCTGACACGAGGACTGTGTTGATACCCTTCATCTGGAGCCTACCGACCCAAACAATTAAGAAGAATATAAATCAGAAGAACATGTGCCTTGATACACTGTAACACATTCATAGACACCACACAGTTCAAAGTGGAATGCAATAGAGTCTGATAACTGAGAATTTATTTAAACTTTTCTACAGATAACGTGCAACTTAAAATCCCCAGTATAAAATTATTTAATTAGCTTTTCTTACTTAAGATTTTGAACAGTTTGAAGAGAAACAATAGGATTTCTGTGGAGTAGATTACCTCAATCTAAAATGATGATAGTAATGCCTGATTTAACCTATTCGGTGAAAGCTAGAAATTTTGGTTCAAATTCTAGTTTATCAAAAAGCCATAATGTCCTTTCGGGAAAGGCAAAACAACAAGTACAAATCATTAGCAGAGGAGATATGTTGCAACCAATCTCTGTGGCTCTTGTGCGTAGATCTACTGTGTGGTTGATGGTGTGCCTCTTTAGCACCATTCTCCAGTTAACTTCCTTGTCTTAACACAAATCATTTCAGTAATTAGCAGATGAGTTCTTTTTGCGAGCCTTGACGTGCCTCTTCAGCCAAAATTCAACAATAAACTGCCTTTTATTGATTTAGAATTGTAAAATTAATTTTAAGGTGTGATAAAAAGAAGGCAAGTACTATCCGCAATTCAAGGAAATTTTTTAAATATTATGAGCTCATAACTGCATACATGCTGTCATTCATGGAAGTGCAGATTACCTATTCACAGTTGATTCAGCATCATGACGCAATCTGTCAGATACTGCAATGGCACCAATTATGCCATCCCCTTCACGGCCAACATAGACAACTGTATTAGAATAGTTCGGTGATGAGGTTTCCTTTGCCAATTGGAATGAAACTGCAGCTTCCAGATTCTTTAGATCTGATTTTTCTGTCTGGTAAAATCGTTCATGAACCCAATCTAAAGTACCAATTGCAACCAGACGTCCATCTACTTCTGCTAAGGTTCCAAAACCTGGTTCTACCAATTGCCCTCTTGTTGCTGGGATATTCAATTTCAAGGTTTCTGCTTCATTCACAATAGCTTTTGCTATTGGATGTAATGCTGTTTTCTCTACCGCAGCAGCTATTTGAAGAATTTCTGATTCATTTTGAGAAATTGAAGCCACCGCGGAAACAGCTGGTCTTCCTTCAGTGAGGGTACCAGTCTGAAGGTTGAGAAATGGACACAGATGATGCATCAAATCAATGATCAAGATGAAAATTCACAATGCACTTCCACAGTCATTCCAATTTACTAGCTATTTCCGGTGAGAGTATGAATATCTGGGTTTGTGAGAAGAAGACGTAACTCAATCATACATTTAATTACCTTGTCTAAAGCAATATAATCAATGTTCGCCAAGCGTTCCAATACATCTCCTCCTCTTATAAGAAGTCCTTGCTTTGCTCCTAAAGTTTTCAAATAGGAATAAAATCAAACAAATTGACAATGATAGTCACCAGTGAACACTAAGTACAGCTAAACAGACTGAAGTTCTGCGCCTGTCTTTGGTAGCTTATGCTAAAGATGAAGGTTCTTTTGAGTTGAATATTTTTAAGGCCCACATGACATAAGGCTTGACTTGAGAAATCGAAAAGCTATCATTCTGTTCCCCTCTATATCGGCCATTTTAGGGCAAAATTCTCCTCACACCCAAATGCACAGAAAAGTAAGCTTTCAATTATTCTTAACAGTAGCTGCAACAATTTTACCAAGATTTTGTTGACTTATAACATCAAATAATCAGACTAAAGAATTGGGGCCAAGCAGGCAAACTATAACAAAAACGCTGAAATTGAGGAACCCAATGATAACTAGCCTTGTCATGTGACTAACAAAAAAAAAAGAAAACGAAGCTGGACATTATACCGAGTGAAGTTCCAATCAGAATTGCAGTGGGCGTGGCAAGGCCCAGGGCACATGGGCAAGAAACTACCTGGAAAGAGAAATTTAATGTCAGTAACTAGAGACAAATTATATACAGTTTGACAGTTTTCTCTTCTACTCCATCTCTAAATTAAATTATCATGAATCATCTACAGAAATTATATGTAGATTGCTATTGCCACAGCTAAAATACACCATTCTCTTCCTCCAGAAGCTTTGAGAAAGGCAGCTTCCAATATGCATTGCTTATGTGATTGGATGCAAATCATTGCACCAGCCAAGTATCACAAAAATGCATTGATTTCTAAAGATCAAGAAACTGAATTTAGGAGACCTTGTCCCCATACGCATGTATGTGCACTAAAAAGGTACCCTTAAGACCTCATTTTCAAAAACTAATTATCCAATAAAACTGTTTCGAGCCTTTCTATTTATCATGGATGCAAATAACAAAAAGAAAATGTAAGAATGCGGTGAAGGCAGGCAAAAATGACCATCACTAACCAATACATCCACAGAAAGTTTCAAGCTTAAAAGCAAAGCATCTCCATCTGGTCCAGCAATATCATTGAGCAAAACATCTGGAAAAACTTTTGAACCCACGAAGTACCTGAATGAGAATGCAAAACAAAATGTGAGAAACAAGAAGAATCCAGAACTAACAAACGGAGTCATGAAAACAACAGTAGCCTTGCCACTTAGATGTTGATACAAACAAATATTTTCAGTTGATTAAATGAATCAAGGGTAGTCCATTCTAAACTTTTCTTGTACATTCTTTTCAGTACTGATCAGAAAATGATATGGGAACGGGAAAAAAAACTCACCAAAAAGCAAAAGTTGCTGCAGACATGGTCATTACACTGTATACAAATGGCCCAGCTATTGAATCTGCAAGTCTTTGAATGGGAGCTTCACGGCCTTGAGCATCCTCAACCTAAAAATTGCACCATGATGACTTAGTACTTCACCAATGTAACTGCCTACTTATATCTTTTCTTCTCCCTTGCCCACTCAATTATTGTGCTCTCAAATAGAACGCTTTTACCACACATGAACATAATCTACTTCCCAAGATGAAGTTCAGGAACTCTAGAAATATGGGTGGATCTGATCCATTTGGTTATTGCTCTGTCTTAATATATTTTGTATGCATGATATCAGAAAATGGATAGAGGGTTATCATCAACTAACCATGCGAAAAATCCTAGATATTGTTGAGTTTGAGCCAGTAGACGAGGCCTCAATCCTTAAAGGACCATCCTGGAACAATATTTGAAAATCACAAGATGTTAAAAGCTACAATAAGAGAACACAAAGGAGAAGTGTGAAAAAATCAACATATAGATCTATTATTTCTTGTATTCATAAATGAGTACATCCTTAAACCACCAAGCTAAGTTGTGGATACTATATTGGTGCTGCGATAATATCCTGCCTGTTTGCTGCTAATTATGTCAAGGTAATGAGAAATAATGCGAAAACGTAAGGACTATTGGAATTCTCTTGTAGCAATGCAGAATACGAGGTATACCCAGTTTATAGTTCCAGCTGAGACTTTAAAGCCTTCTTCCTTAAATACAGGCAATGATTCTCCTGTAAGCATGGATTCATCCACAACACTTCTTCCTGCAAGAACCCTACCCTGTCCATGAAAGCATTGTTCAGCTAGTTTCAGAAAACATGCTTTTGAGGCAGTCACACGTAATTGAAGTGCAATTTTCGCCCCTTAATGAATGGTTTCAAAGCATTAGCAAAACTCATCACTGTTGACACCCAAAGAAAATCCAT
This sequence comes from Dalechampia spathulata, assembly GCA_948192965.1. Classification (NCBI taxonomy): domain Eukaryota; kingdom Viridiplantae; phylum Streptophyta; class Magnoliopsida; order Malpighiales; family Euphorbiaceae; genus Dalechampia; species Dalechampia spathulata. The sequence goes on from CANYBF010607986.1 coordinate 7,431, forward strand.
ACCACTAATTCATGAGTTCAGAATAAATACTGCCTTCTTGCTGAAGCAGATCACAGTATTGCATTGTATAATCGCAATTAAACCACTTTATGTTTTATAATGCTTAAAAGACACATCATGTACCAAATACAGTTAGAAACACACGTATGAAAATACCTAAGCTAGTGCAACCAAAGCAGACTATTCTTTATTGTTTGGCAAGTTTGATATAAATGCATTATTATGTAAATTCTAGTGCTAAAATTTGATCAAAGAAAATATATATCATATTTAGGACCATCACAAGCTTGATGAACTTTTTCACAATCTTACATCCACAGGAATAGTTTCTCCAGGTAGAATCAACACTGTGTCTCCAACTCGAACATCATCAGTAGGGACTTCAACGCAAATTGCATCAGAGCAAAGAACAGTATCAGCAGGTGCGTTGGTATCAGATGAAGTAACAACCAGACGTGACTGAGTGGATATGAGAGACTGCAAACACCCAGATCAGTGAATCAAACAGGTGGTATTTATTTGTTCCAACCATGTGATTTCAAGGTACATGATAGAAATCGGACATTTTCCAAATACGACTTAAGGTGGTGTGCTTCTAACATTAAAATGTTCCTTTCTTTTACTTTGTGAGAACCATTAGGTACACTGACCACCATAATGATAGCTTAACAAAAAGGAAAAGAGGAAAAAGATAGAAATTAGATTGCCAGTGCTCATGGTAATGAGATTAAACATGCTCTAATGCTGAAAGAGATATACCATACTGTTAAGGTTTATATAAGAAACTTCAGCACAATGATAGATTCAAACTTAATAACAAAAGGTTCTAATGTACATAAAAGATCAAAGGAACAACTAATCAGAATTCACAAGAAAGGGGCTAAGTGAAAAAATTACTCCTTCAATAAAAGATGCAAATATCATTCTAACTTACAAGAAGTTCATTCATATCACTAGATGCTTTGATCCTTGCTCTTTCTTCAAGAGAGCGTCCTAAAAGCACAAAACCAAGAAGCATGACCTGCACACTAAAAAACAAGGGCTTTGCATGAGCAACTTCAAACCCAACGAAGATAACGCTACATGGGCAGGCTCCAATAAGCACAGAAGAGTAGCTGATACAAATTAAAAAAAATGTTCTATGGAGGAGTCTCGAATATGTGAATCTTAAAAGAATAATACCTAGAAACTTAAATAAGACAAAAGGAAAGCAAATTACCGGTTCATCAAAGAATGATGCATCCCATTTAAGCTCAGGATTAAGAAGTGAGACCTGAAATAGAGAAAAATCCAAGAACATAAAAATTTAGCAAACGTGAAGCCGAAATGCACTTTGAGAAAATTTAATGCATAAAGACTCGGCAAGATCCTCACCGCACTAATGATAAACGCAGCAAGTGATCCAAATCCAACAAGAGAATTCATATTTGGTGATCCTTTCTTTAATGCTCTTATTCCATCAACAAGTAAGTCTGCAGAAGAGTTTCATTTTAGATTCTCATTTGCTCATTGCACTTAGAACTACAATAACCTTAGTAAAACAGGAATAATAATGCAGTTAGTAAAACTGGGTCCAATATCTCGAGAAAGAGAAGGAAACAACCAACGAACCTCTTCCTGGTCCCAAAAGAGCTGTTACAGACAAACCACCCTTCACATAGGAATTGTGCAACATCTCCCACAAGGGGCCTACACCAAACCACAAAAAAAAATACATATAAAAGAACTCTTCAAAAATATAATGTTGCTTCAATCGCCAACGTGTTCATTAAAAAGTTACTTAAATGGAAAAATGAAAATAATTCATCTGCTCTAGCTTTAAGGCATTGTTTGGAGTAGATCGTGAGCAACATAGTATCCTTCGTGGTTATATTTTAAAATCTTTCGAAACACGCATTTATTTTTTCCCGGTTCAAGAAGTAGCAATCAATATATGGCAACATTAACATTTCCAAAAATAAAAATCGACTAATAAACAGAATTCTAAGACTTTCAAAGTTAATAAATTACCATGAGCAATACTGTGAATGCCAAGAGAGTGCAGAATATGCGAAGCATGTGATCCACAGCACAAAGCGACTAAACTCCAAGCAAATGCAACGCGATTCCTGCTCTTGACAAGCAACTGCTCTTTCTTTTGAACTTTATCTCTCCACTTCTTTACCTTATCAGCCACTCCTATTCTCGCAACTCTCCTTCTAGTATCGAATCCACAATCAGTCAACTTCCTCGCAAGACTCTCAGCAATTTCCGCAGAGACATTCTCGTTGGAACCTGGTTTCAACCTAACCGCAGCGGTCTCAGTCAACATGTTGACCACGACGGAGTCAACTCTTTCGTCGGAGGAGAGTAAGAATTTAACACGGGAAACGCATCCTCCGCACATCATTCCGCTAACATCTAGAAGAATTGGAGAGTCTTTGAAGCTCTGTGACTGCAAGGACTGAAACGTAGAGTTTTGGAGATCAAGGGAACTGGAGAGAGCGAGATAACGCGGGACGGAACGGCGTCTTTTAAGAAGGGGAGAACAGTTCGAGTAGTCGAAACTGTGAATTTTGGAGTACCCGAAGGCGAAGTTCGGGGAAGGGGAGACGGAGAGCTTGAGTAAATCAGTCGTCATTTTTGGAGAGAAAGAGGATTGGCTGTTCGGTAGAAGAAGAAACGGACGGAGGGAAGGAAGCAAGGAAAAGTCTCGGTTGCGTGGTTGAAATGTAGGGAAATGGTAAGCTGCCACATCGGATGACAATATCGTTTCTGTTTGTGGTGTAACTTTTTTAAGAAAAATTTATAAATTTATAATCTGTTTTATTAATTATAAAATGGATAAGATAAATATAAAATATTCGTACAATTTTATTTATTTTCTTTCTTTTTAATATTCTAATTGTTAGTTTCATCTTTCCTATCCTGCTAAAAGAAAAACTAAAACGGTGAGTCTAGGACGCAAAGCAGAAGTATTAGCTGTCCACAGCTAACGAATGAAAGAGAGACACGTGGAAGATCCAAAGACTTCTTAAAAAATATCATCCTGTTTATCTTCTTCCTGTTCAACCCACGTAGTTTCTGTTTTCTAAGAAGCGATAATGGCTTCCCCTGAGGCATCCTCAATGGAGAAATCAAAAGGTGTCAAAGTTCCTAACTTTACATCAAATTGTGTATTGCTCTCTTCATGGGTATCTCAAAACCCGTTTCTCATCACACCATTGAAGCTCAATAACATCCTTCCATCCCCTAATTTCACAATACGTGAGCTTCACTCTACCCTCACTTCTACTGCCGATAAATGCCTCAAAATTGTCCACTTGATTGCTTCACAGAATCCCATTCTCGAGAAATTGCTGTCTTTTTCTTCTGATATTCGAAAACATCTCGCCGCCCACCAGGCAACTACTTTCTCTCAATCTCCCTTTTTTGCGCATATATGCTACGTTTGTTATGTGTCTAATTTATCAAAAGTTTTTTCTTGCTGCATAACATGTGTGGAAGATAGTAGTATCTTATGTTTTCTCTAACAAACTCTTTTACATGGCAATTGGTCGAAAGATAACTATTCTTTTGGATGGGCTAAATGCTACACTTGTTTGTATAGTTTGATTGGAAATTTAAACTTTAAGATTCAATAGAGTATGCAATCCTGAAGTTATAGTCATAATTCAAAGCTAAGAAATGGATTGGCAGTGACTAATATGCAATCCTCGTTCAGGACAAATTTTGTCTGTTTGTTTTCGCTTTCTTGGTTTAGCGCTGAATTTGAGAATTGTTGCATATTGAGAGTATTTATGGAATTTCTCTGCCACTTTAGCTTCAATGCAGGGCTTACAGAAAAGCAAATTATCCGCTCAATCACAACTTTGCTGCCGTCTTACCTGGAGATTCAGTGGCAGGGGTTGTAGTGGCTAATGGAATTCTCAATTTTCTTAGCATATACAACACGTTATTAATTATCAGGCTTGTATTGACCTGGTTTCCTAACTCCCCTCCTGCCATTGTTAGTCCTCTCAGGTGCGTATCCTAACCTTTTCTTGTCTCAAGATATCGAATTTAGCACTGGCTATTATCAAATCTTTGCCCTTTTGGTGGCATTGATTTGATATGAACACGAGTAGTGTTCCTAGTTGCAACAAGGCAACATCTGAATCTTGATAAGAATCAAGTTAAGAGTGTGAGCTTTGACAGAAAGAGTCCGTTTTCTTAGACCAAGCCGGCTCTAATCTGAAATCTTTTATGTGAATGTCATGTTCTATATGCAGCACTTTGTGTGATCCATACCTGAATATTTTCCGCGGAATAATCCCGCCATTAGGAGGGACATTGGATCTTTCTCCTATTCTGGCTTTCTTGGTTCTAAATGCCTTCACCAGCACTGCTGCTGCACTCCCTGCTGAACTTCCTCAAACTGGAGCTTTTCAAGGAAGTAATCTGCCCCGTACAAGTTTCTCGAACCTCACTTCATCACAGGAGAAATGGATGAGAAGGGTCTACCGAAACAAGCCACATGGCACCGACGGTGCTCAATAGGCCTTGCCATAGGTATACAGGCAGTGTAATTTTCGTAATATTCAAGTGGATAGTGTTCTTCCGGTCGATAACCAACTTATGCTTGCTGAATGATTGGATTCTTTTCCTTATTGTTGATGATAATTCTATACTAATTCCATGTTCTTTTCATGTTGGAGGCATGGTTGATATCATCAATATTAGAGCCTGACCATGAAATTAGAAGAATCATTCGGCAATTCATGCTGATATCAAATCCTTTTATCTTGTGAATACCCTGTAAATCCTGCAGTTAATTCCCTCGCTTGACAATTGTAACATGATGTACGAAACTCTTCTTTCTTCCCTGGAAAGGAAAGTTGAGACCAGGCAGTCCATTTACGCTGCGACAAAGAAGAAACTCCTTCATATCGATGGCAAACGAGCTATGGGAAGACCAATACGGAGCGGTAGTCGTCATGACGGACGTTTGTTTTCTTCTTCATTTGGAGAAGCTGATATATCTTGCAGTACTTTATGAGAGGGATATATAGATGGTGATAACGATAAACAAATGAGATTATGCGAAGAAGCATCAGATTCATCGTGTCTGTTTCCGTTACCTTCTTCACGTCCATCGAATTTCAAAGACCAAGCAACTTCATAAAGAAGCCGCCACTGCAGCGAATCTCACAGCTTCTATGATTCCTTTAGAAAGGAAGAATTCTAAAGAATGACACTTATGCTGCTCTCTCATCTTTAGCGACACTCGCTGATAAGCATAACCCATTTCCGGTTTGATTAATTTCGCCATAAAAGTTAGCGAATATCCCATTTCAATGAAAGATGAGAAGCTCTCGCAGCATGCTTTCTTTTAAGAAAAATATGGTTCTGATCGGATAAATTTGTAAATCTCTGTTAGGACTAATGATAAAGAGCCAAGTGTTGCACTAATATTCAATTCCCACTTTGCATGCTTACTGAAGATAAACAAGAACAAAGTGATTCTTTTTTCTTTTACTACAATTATTCGTTTTCTTCCCTTGAGTTACTGTTTCGTGAATGGATCCAAGAACTACCAGCAGGGATAGCAGGTCTTCCTCGTATGAGAAGCTTCTTTTCATAGGCTTTGCACTTGTAGCTGTGATTTCACCGCTTTATATCGGCAGAGCGCCGGCCAGTGATCTAGAAGATGATGAACAGCCCATCAATCTTGCTTCCTGGTTGCCTTTGCTGCCGTTTCTTCTCATCTTCGCCATTGCTTTATCACTGTATATAGACAGGGGCGTTAACAGGTATAGTTCTTATGTAATTCATAGTGTGGAGGTTAATCTCAGTGAATCATATGATGGTTTTTAATCCTTTTCTTCTTGTAGGAGAAGGAGGACTTCATCATTTGAGAAGTTTATGGGGCTTGGAATGGGGCTTCTAGCCGTGGTTTCACCACTGTATATTAACCGAAGACCAGACCCTGATCCGGAGCTTGAAGAATCCATTGATTTGACCTCATGGTTGCCTCCGCTGCTCTTGATGCTGGTCTTGGCCATCGTTCTGTCTCTGTATTTAGATCAGAGTCTTACCAGGTTCGATCCTAACTGGATTCACAGAGTTGGTGGTTCTTCTGGTGGAATCATACTCATTCTTGTGATTCTTGCTTTGGTTTTGAAATGCAAAGCTTTTCACGGTTGAGCCCTGAATGCAAAATGTATAAAGCAGCTCGCTATCATAATCTTATTTCATTTTATTTTTTCATGTCGAACTCTGTTTGTAACACCAAAGTTCTAAATCCTTGGTTCCAGGAAACAGCTTCTCCGGAAAAGTGGAACAGTTTCCATCCTTTCTTAGAAAGAGGGCCTTTTGCCTGCTTCTCGTTATGTAATTTCGAATATTTTGTACATGCTGCAAATGGATTTTAAATCTGTAGAATTTCAAGATGAACAACCAACATACAGTCGAAGACCTTCATATCATTGAAGACTATATATCAGCAGAGTGAACTGAACAGATGCTGCCAAAGAATTTTGAACCATGTCATTATTTATATTTGATATTTCTAGTTAATTCAATAATTTCAACTATTCCACATTGCCAGTACAATTTTCAGATGCACCATGCACCATCCTGTTCACTGACAAGCAAAATACAAAACTCTCTGTAACAGAAATAAGTATACTCCCAGCTTGGTTAGTATAGGCAAGGAAATATGTTCTGAAAAAAACCTGTGACTGTTGAAGTTGGAGTTGAGTGATTTTGTCGGTGTATGAGGTCAAAAAAAAAAGCTGGCTCTTAGAAAAGATATAGGGAATTTCCTGTGCAGCAGAGACGCCAGAAGCAGTTCTATCAAAACTACATGGGAAGCCCTCATTTCTGGAAATCAACAAATCAGGGAGTACTTCAGTGGAGATTTTTGATGTTCAAGCGGATCAAGATGCTCCAGACATGGAGTCATTTTACATCCAATGATATGCACCTGGGAATTGGAGTGCCCTTTTAGAAACACATCAGTAACCTGCAAAGCAACGCAATGGAACCATCTTCCGATTTATTTACCAAATTTGGGGTTATGGAAATGTTATAGACAAACAAATATAATGTCTATGCAGTAAACAGTAACTTTAACCTTGGAGCGTAACATTGTATGAATATCTGTAACGAAAAGAAGATTAATCCTTGCATGATGCCTCAAAACAACTTGAAACAGAGAACCATGAGGAAAAAAAGAGAAAAAAGCTCAAAAAATTAAAACAACTTGAGGTTGCTATGTCCCTTTCGTTCGTCATACGTGAAAACTGAAACTCTTTGCAAATGAAAATCAACATGGCTTTCTGGTTCATCTTCGTTCGATATATGCTCTAAAGAAAAGCATTACAAGGTATTTTAATTTACAAAAGTTTTTCTAGTAGACTCGATAATCTACATTACGTAGAAAACTAAACAAATGATCGAGTGAAATGCAACTAACTAATCATTTTGATTGTGTACCTGTGTGCATCCGAAAAGTTTGAGCACCTTCAGCGATGAGCAACTATCAACAATCAGTCCAAGTGCCTCATCTGTTAACTTGCGGCACCATGAAAGGTCCAAACTCCGCAAGTTTCTCAAACATTTGGCAATTGATAAGGCAGTATTCTGATCAACCTGTACAAGTTAATCATCTACTCAGAAAGCAGCTAATAGACAACTCTTCTACATAAGACTGGGGAAGATCATAGTGCAACAGAAAAACCATGAGGTAAATATTAAAATTCATCAAAGCTATCTATAGTAAAATCCAATGTGTGCACATGAATAGTTACAAGACCCTAAACAGAGACAACCTATATCTAGCCAAATTAAACCCTTTTCCAACCACAATGTGACTCCATGCAATTTTAGGTAAAATCAATTTTTTAGGTCTGATGCAAATTCCATTTTGTGCGCTTATAGTTGCTGTAAAGTATAGGAATGCATTGAACCGGACAAACTTCAATATGTTATGGAAAAAGCAGAAATGAGAGAGAACATTGCAGCATTTTTCATGTAGGATGCTATAAATCATCAACCGGTTCTGAGAGGAAGATGGTAACGCATGGGGAGAAAAGGCAGAAAACTGAGAAGTGAAGTTACATAAGGCAGATTATATCTCACCATACGGATGTGATTTAGTGAAAGCACATTTAAAGAATGTCCAGAAGCTTCCAAGAAGGCTGCAATAGCTTCATCACTGTCATGTGTAAATACAGCCGAATATTAAACATAAGGTAAAAAAGAAAAAAAAAAGATAAGAAGTCTTCAAACATTACAGGTGGAATATATAATTAAGTTCACATAATCAATTCTCTCGAGTCCTAAGAATCCAATCAACTTCGAAATGTAACAGATAAGAAACTTGGGTGTTTAAACGCTATAAAAAAAAAAGCAACTAGCACAAACAGAAAAAAAAAATTACATGGACAGTCATGCCTGATTTGAACTATTTGGTGAAAGCAAGATAATCCAACTCAAGTTCTACGTTTTCAAAAGCCATAATGCTGGCAATGATTCATGTTTGTTTTATTTTTCCTTTTTGTATTAACGACCTCCGGCAAGCAATGACATCCACTAAATCATCCAACCTCGAGTCACATCATATCATCCATCATGGTTATCCAAAATCTTTAAAAGCCAAATTACTACAACACAGAGCACAAACTGCTCCCGTTCTTAGTTAAGAGGAAGCTGCAATGCAGAGAAGAAGGCTAAAAACATAATTCCTTTTCAGCTTGCGACTCCTAATTCTACAGGTAACAACATCAGTCTTCCTCTCCCAGCACATTATGTTCAAAAGTTATTGACATATAAGGTGAGTGATATTGTAAACAGTTAATAATTCATTGCCTTTCATCTGTATGATAGACAAGCGCCTCTATAAATGCTGGAACTATCTCAAACAAGAACACTAGTGGTAAACAAAGCAAAATGTAAATTCACGTGCAGTCAATAAATGCACATCAGAAAAGAGAACTGATATGAAACTGCAGATGCAAAACCTGAAATGATTGCGGCAAAGTTTGAGTTTACAAATTGTTCGGCAACTGTTGGCTAAATATTGTAGAGTTGAATCTGTTAAGTTACGCAAAAGTGAAAGGTCAAGTGTGCATAATTTGGGGCAATTCTCACCCACATATTTTACTGATTTATCTGTCAGGTCCCTGCATCCAGTAAAAAACAAAACCCTTATAGCCAAAATACATAAAAGATACTTGTAGACACAACACTTCACCTAGCGAATGTTCGGCCATCATCATACTGGTGACCAAGTTTGTGGGGTTGGAACCTCACCTTGCACAAAACCAATTGGTTTGTACCAAGGTCCAATCTACTCCACTTATATATCACTTGATATTCTCACACGTTTTTCATGTGGATTAGATTCTTCAGTTAAGAACCTGTTTAATCTTTAAAGTCAAATATCAAAACAAGCCAGAAAGCCTCACAAGCAATTAGCCAAGACAAGCTCCTTCATATTCATGCCACATGCTTCAACCATTTCAATGACAAAATCATCTCTAACAGTCTGAATGCCTGCTACCGACAACACTTCTAGATGCTTGAATTTCTTCAGTGCAGGTAAAATAAGCATGACATTTATGCTCTGACAATCATCTAAATATAGCTCCCTTAAATTATATTCCAAATGACTAGCTAGATTGTTGATACCATCACATGTGAGAAGAGAACACTGGCTCAGATTTATAGACAGTAACGCAGGTGCAGACTTTGCCAGTGCACTTAGCCCAGCATCCGATAAACGATGTGCACCCTTTAGAGATATGATGGCTAATTTACGAAGTCTACACAAAGGCCCAGCTAAAATGCGAAGCAATACATATTCAGGCATACATAGTCCACAAAGATCATACTGTAGCACCTGTTCCAGATCCCAGACAACACCACAATTAGTTTATTAGCATTTTATCTTTTGGTTCCTCTCTTTGATTCAATATGGTCCATATTTCTGATTCATTCCAGGGCAACGGCAAGAGCTAGCACTCTTTAACTTAGTGAGAAATAATTAAGATTAACAAGTAAAACAAGCATTAATATACAGGTAAAATAAAATCACACTTTTTATCATCAAAAAATTTTGTATTTGAAATTGAGTAATAAACACTTCAAATAAAAACTTCAAAAAGAATAACTATTGATGTTGTACACATTTTACAAAACCAAAGTTTCAGAAAGGGTGAATTAATCTACAATCGCTATTTTGAATCATAAGTAAAGAAATATAGATTATATTAACATGAAAGTTTACTTACAGTTAAGTTCTGAGTATCACAAGCACAAAAAATTTTGGTACATTCATCTTCTGTCAACTGTGATGTATCCCAAACACGAATCTCAGTTGGAGAATCCCTTGTAAGAAGTTCAACAAAATGTGCATCCATTTTTCTACAATTACTGACCATCTTACTCAGTTTATGCCTCAGCTCATCAGGAACACTTTCAAGTGACGCAATTTTATCAGCATTCCTGGAAAGAACATCGATGCAAAGATCCATCAGCGCAGGAGAACTACGATAAGAACCGGTACATTCTGGCCTTTCTGCAGGCACCCATTTGAAAAGAGACTCGTATAAACCAGGTGAAGATTTTCTGACAACTTTCTGACTTAAATTCCTATTCTTGATCACTTCCATTGCCAGAACAAATGGACTTTGAGAGTCATTTACTTCCTTGTCATCTTCACAGCTCAATTTCCTTTCCTGTTCCCTGTATTTTTCAGGCTGTGCAAATTTCTGAGCAAAATTTCTGGCAACTGCATGCTGTGTTGATTCAACTGCATCTACGGGCGCATCATCAAGTTCATTTCTTTGAAGATTGTACTCTACAGATGGCCCAGCACTATTGGATGACGATCTGTTAAACAAATTCAAAATTTCAAAACTTTCTTCAACAGGGTATCTTCCAACCAACCCCAAAGAAAGATTAAGATCAAGATTCATGTTCTTGTTCACCATATCATCATCATCACCGTCATCGATTTTACCCTTTGCCTTTTCTTCCGTTGAAAACTTCCTCCTCTTCCTCAATTCAAAACCATCGCCAGAGCTACTACATCTACCATTATCATCACCATCATCAACTGATCGATCAAAAAACTCAAAACCCGCTTCGTTAGAAGCAGAATGAAACCCTAATCCAGAAAAAGACTCTTCAAATGGTAAATTCAAATCAAGATCGAATCTTTCCTTCCTTTTCCCGGAACCCATCTTTAAAAACTCATCGTCTTTGTCCATCACTTCGTTTTCATCCTTCTCTCCCATTTCTAAACCAACTAGAGAGACCCGGTCACTTTCTGGATGGAAAGCACTTTGCTTTTAAAAGAGGAACAGTATTTAAAGCCGAAATTGAATGAATATTCCGCCGGTTTTATGAACTTCTCCAATTTTACCATTTGTCCGTTTTCTCTTTTCGCTCCGCAGATGTTTCCGAGAGCTTACAGATGTCCCGCTTAAAGGATTCATTATGATGATGATGATTATTATTATTATTTGCATTAAATCCGCACGACACGACATTGACTGCGATGTTTGTTTATTGTTTATTGTTTTTGTATCTAACAACATGAAGACGAACTTTGACTCATGTGCTTCATCAGCATTATTAAAATATGCTAAAATTCATTTTAATGGAAATTAAATCAAATTATATTTTATATAGTTTTTAATTATAAATAATATATAATTTTATTAATTATATTAGGATTTATGGATAAGTTTGTAAATGAATCAAGTTATTCATGAGCTATTCAAAGCTCAATTCGATAAAAATTCATTTAACAAAACTCATTTATAAATAAGTTAAACTCAAACTATACAATAGTCAATTTATTTAAACTCGTGAGTAGATTTGATAAAAATCTTATGAACTAACTAGTTAATTTATGTTCTAACTAGTTAATTTATATTGTAAATTTTAATATTAGATATTTAATATATAAATTTATAATGATATAAATATATAAAAATATATTTAATTTAATTATTAATATAAAATTATAAATATTTATAAAATATATTTTTTATTAATAATTTTTTATTTTTCAAATAAAAATAAATAATTTATTTTATAATTTATATTTATATGATTCGATTAATCTTGTATAAGCTCATTATACATCGAAAATTTTAAATATTTTGATTCAAATGTAGCTCAACTTAATTTATTTATACCCTTAATAGAACACAAATACAGATAAAAAATTTTCTTACTTCATAAAAATTGAAATATTTATAAAATTGAAATCTCGGAAGTAACTGCAACTCAAAGGCATGATTTATAGTGGTTCGGCATAACCCTTTGCTTACGTCCACTTCTCCAAGTCTTAACTTAGGGTCCACTTCTCCAAGTCTTAACTTAGGGTTTCACTGAACCAATCACAAATACAATAAATGAATACTTCAACAAGAATTCAATCTCTAGTGTTTTTAAGGCTCACACTCAAACCTTTACAATCACAATCAAACTCATAGTATTTAACTTTCAATTACAACAATAATGTCCCAACATTAATCACACACCAATCCAAGATTACAAATCAAAAGCTTAGGTTATGAAAGAGTGAAAAAGAGAGATAGAATCATAATGTAAACAAGATCAGGTTTCTAGCAAAATTACTTACTTGAGAAAACTTATCACAATAATATAAAAGCTCTACATAGAGAATAGATCTATTATATTGTAACTAATGTTCAAAATAAAGCCGTAAGAAAGATTTAAAATCTTTCTACAAATGCGTGTACGATCGTACGAATTCCCGTACGCTTGTACCGCTACTTAAAACATAATTCATATTTAGGGCCGAAAGGTTGGTACGACCGTATCATTATGTTGGTATGACCGCATGAAGCTTTCGATAACTTTTAGCATATGGTACGACCAGCCTGTATGATCGTACGAGCCAAGGCATAAAATATGGTATGGTCATACCCAAACCGATACACCATACCAAGCTTAAGTTTACAAATTAAATAGAAACAAGTTGGTATGATCAACCGTATGCCTGTACCACATAAAATACAGCAATGGTACACCCGTACATGATCCCGTATGCATGTACCACTATTAATTTCAACATTTTAAATTAATTTAACTTAAATTGATTTTTCAAAAATACAACCATCAAAATAGTGAGTCTAACAATCTCCCCATTTTTGATGTTGACAATCAATTTTAGTTCAATTTACAAAAACATGCTCAAATAATCAATTTTGAAATTCTCCCCCTTTGTTTTAGAATTAATGCAATTAAATTCAATTCATTAATCTAATCACAAAGGAAACACAATCAGAGCAATTGAGAAAATCAAATAAATCACAGTAATATAAATGATCAGAGCAAATCATAAATATAAATGATCAAAGCAATAAATACACGAGCAGTAAAGAAATACATCAAATATATATCGAAGAAATAAAAGAATACATTAAAGTCAAAGTCAATTAAAAAGTCAACAAAATCATTAAGACTAATAAACTAACAAACTATCCTATCCCTAACTACTATCTCTCCCTTTGTTAATCATCAAAAAACATCAAGGAGAGGGAGGAGGGATAAATGGATCTAAAAGGGTGCTAATGGACTCGAGAGTAGCAGTAATGGTAGCCTGAAAGTCATAGAACTCCTGAGTGTGCTGGAGGAATCGCTGATCAATAAAGTTAAATCGACACTCAAACCCGTCAAGTTTGGTGTTGAGCGTCGTAAACTGTTGTGAAATCAGATCAACAATAGATGGAGCAGCAGCTGCAAAAGGATCAGCAACAGTAAAAGGAGTAGCAACATAATTAGGAGTAACATCACAAGAAGAGGATTTACCTTCAGACTGTCTTTGGCATTTGCGGCTCAGGGCCGCTTAACATTTGGCATCATCATGAGGGGAATCTGTGTGGGTGCGGAGCTCAGCAGGAGTGTCATCCTCTACGTACTCTGTGCCCTTTGGAATAGGCACCTATATGTGCCTACAGGCCTTAGTATCTTTGGCACCATACAGTGCCATAGTGTCATTGGGAAGTCCCAATGCTAGTAGATGCTCTAGGCGTCTCTTAATGTACTATGTGTAAATAGAGTACTCATTGATGAGGTTTGCCTCACTGACCATCGAATGCTTAATGAACAATATGTCAAGATTGGGACCATCAGGTCTACGAGCAGGTGAATCAGTAGGAAAGGCTCTAAGATAATGACAAAGGTGGTGAATATGAGATCCAAACAGAATGGGGTGACTTGGCAATTTCAGTCTGCTAGTGTCATGGAATTAGTCCTGAAGTTAGTTACCAGACTGAATGGGAGTGCCCGTGACCATCGAGTGACGAAAGATGAGATCAAGGCCAGTGATAGTGTCATTCGACTCTGATCTCCCAAAGATAAGATAAGTGATCAGGCGATGACAGTAGAAGAGAGCTGGGGATTTTAGATAGGAGGCTTTCAGCCTAGCAGGATGGAAAGGAGTATCAAGTACGATCTCCCTCCAGAATGCAGAACGGTCAAAAACTACAGATTTAGTATTAGCAATGCCCTCAAAAGGAAAGTCAAAGATAACATCAAACTCAATTTTAGTGAGTCTAAAGCTTTTGAAAAAGAGTTTGAAAGTGCAAGTGTGGTTCATATCGAGTTTAAACGTCTATAAAAACTTGAAAGAAACAGAGTCAATAGACTTATTATCCAGAAAAGCAAAGTTGGACCAACCAACGTTAGCCAAAAATCGTCTAACGTCGGCCTTAAGTCTAACTTTTGAAGAGTGGGAACACAAGTAAAACGACATGGAGCAAAGTGTTTTTCAGTAGGAATTGCTTATCAAGACCCAAAAACAAGGAAATTAAGACAAAGAGGAGTATCATTGTCAGACTGAGCTCATTTGACCTTGTCTCAACCTCAAGACGAAGAGCTACCATGAGTACCACATGATGTCATATTACAAAAATCAAGAATTTTTGGAAAATAAAATTTTTTTGAAAATTTGATAGAATTTTGACAGAATTTTGAAAAACCATAAAAATTCAAACATAACTAAATGCAACAAAATTTGAAACACAGCATAATAAGATAAATTAGAACAATAAACTTTGAAGAACTTAACTCAAAAAATGATTAAAATGACTATAAAGTCATAAAACAAGTATAATGTAAAAATGCATGGAAAATAGTGAAAAATCGACTTATACCTGAAATTTTGAGTTCTATAGACCAAAAATCAAGAGTAGACTCAAAGGGAATGGATTTTTGGTTGATTTAAGGTGATTTGGTTGAGATTTGGGTGAGAAAAAGGTGAACACAGTGTCAACAGCTAGAGAGAAGTAAGAGAAAAAGCTAAAAAATTAGGTTAAAATTGAGGTTTTGAGTTACGTATGGGTGTACTAATTCTTGTATGACTGTACCAGCTCACTAAAATTTCAAATTGTTGAAGAAACATCTTACATATGAGCATATGGAATTGTGTACGATCGTACCAATTTTATGCCTTTAATACATATGGGTGTGCTATTTTTGGCGTATGGCTGTACTATCGCTTTGGCAGAATTTGGAAATTTTGAAGAATTAGGCGTATGGGCGTACCATAAATTGTATGACCGTATAAAGCCTTTTAAAATTTTTCTTATTAAACGTACAGACGTACTCCTTTGGACTTATGATCGTACCAAGCATTTGGCAGAAATTGGAATTTGAGTTTTGAGATCCGTACGAGCATACCAAAATATGTACGGTAGTACGGGCGCTAAAAACAGAACTTTGAAGAGGATTTTGAGATTTTTCCTGAATTTTATAGAGTTTAAAAATCATTACTACTTTAAAAATGATATATTTATCATCCCTAACTCATGCTTAATGAAGTTTAAACGTTCTTCACATAGGGGTTTTATGAAAATATTTGCAAGTTGGTGAATTGTATTAATGAGATCTAATACAATCTTTTTTTTTTTGCACATTATCACGTAAGAAATGATGTCTAATATCTATATGTTTACTCCTGGAATGCTGTATAAGATTCTTAGACAAGTTTATAGCACTGGTATTATCATATTTGATAGATGTACATGACACACAAACATTATAATCTCTTAATTGTTATTGAATTCATAACACTTGAGCACAATAATAACCAGCAGATATATACTTAGCTTCAGCAGTTAACAGAGAAACATAATTTTACTTCTTACTAAACCAAGAAACCAAATAATTTCCTAGAAAATGACATGTTCTAGATGTACTTTTCCTATCTAACATATTTTCAATAAAGTTAGCATCAGAAAAAGCAATCAAGTCAAATGAAACACCTTTAGGATATCACAAGCCATAATGCAAAGTACCAATCAAATATTTGAAAATGCGTTTCATAGCACTCAAGTGAGATTCCCTAGGTGATGCTTGAAAAAGAGCATACTACACACAGCAAACATAATATCCGGTTTAGAAGCAGTTAGATAGAGTATACTACTTATCATACCTCTAAACTTCTTTTGATCTACTTGTTTCCACTTTCATCTAATGAAAGCTTGGTTGTAGTACTCATAGGCGTTTTACTAGCCTTAGCATCATCAATTCTAAATTTCTTCAACATCTCTTGAGTATACTTGACTTGGTTGATGAAGATTCCATCTTCACATTGCTTGATTTAGAGTCTTAAGAAATACTTCAATTCTCCTATCATGCTTATTTCAAATTCTCCCTGCATACACTTAGAGAATTTCTTGCATAACTCCTCATTAGTAGCACCAAATATAATATCATCAACATAAATTTGCATAAGCAAAATATCATGTTTATAGTTCTTAATGAAGAGTGTTGTGTTTGCCTTGCCTTTTTCAAAGTCATGATTAATTAAAAAATGAACTCAACCTATCATACCATGCTCTAGGAGCCTGTTTAAGTCCATACAAAGCTTTGGTAAGTTTGAAAACATGATTTGGAAAGTTAAAGTCTTTAAAACCAGGAGGTTGTTCAACATACACTTCTTCTTCAATAAAACCATTTAGAAATGCACTTTTAACATCCATTTAAAATAGTTTGAAATTCATATGAGATGCATATGCCAATAATATTCTAATTGCTTCTAATCTAGCAACAGGTGCAAAGGTTTCATCATAGTCTATGCCTTCTTCTTTACTATATCCTTATGCTACTAATCTAGCCTTATTTCTAGTTATAGCACCATCCTCATCTAGCTTATTTCTAAACACCCATCCATGTCTAATAACAGAGGCATTCCTAGGTTTAGGTACTAAGGTCCACACTTTGTCCTTTTCAAATTGATTAAGTTCTTTTTACAGAGCAATAACCCAATTCTCATCATTTAAGGCTTCACTAATGTTCTTTAGTTCTATTTGGGATATAAATGTAAAATTATTATGAATATCTTTAAAATGAGAATAAGTAGTTACCCTTTTTGATGTTTCACATATAATTTTCTCCTTAAATTATCCTTTTGGAAATTGCCAATCTTTTGGCAGATTGTGTGAGATTGTAGTTATAACAAGGTGAGGAGGAAGTTCATTGCTTTCTTCCTTTTCAAAATCTTTTGGGATCATCTCTTGTTGGTTCTTATGTCCCTTTCCTTGTTCCATTAGAATACCTATATCATTATCGACAAGATCCTTTCTTGGACCAAGGGGGTTAGTTTCATCAAAAATAATATGCATTGATTCTTCAACAATTAAAGACCTTTTATTGAAAACCCTATATGATTTACTAGATGTTGCATATCCAAGAAATAAACCTTCATCCATTTTAGGATAAAATTTTCCAAGATTATCCTTGGTGTTTAAAATATAGCATTTGCAACCAAATACTATAAAGTATGAAATTCTTGGTTTTCTACCATTCCATAGCTCATTAGGATTTTTATTTAAAATAGGTCTTAAATGAATTCTATTAAAAACATAGCAAGTCGTATTGACTGCTTCTACCTAAAAGTATGAAGGTAATTAATACTCATTAAGCATTGTACGTACCATATTACAAAGAGTTCTATTTTTCCTTTCCACTACCCCATTTTGTTGAGGAGTTATAGAAGATGAAAAGTTATGATTGATGCCATGCAAATCATAAAAATGACTTAAAGTTTTCATTTTGAAATTCCTTTCCATGATCACTTCTAATAGATGAAATGTAATATCCCTTTTCATTTTGCATTCTTTTGGTTAAAGTTTGAAAAGCATTGTATGCATCATCTTTATGAGCTATAAATGAAATCCAAGTAAATCTAGAGTAATCATCCACAACAATAAGTGCATAGTACATGCCTCCCAAGCTAGCAATTCTAGTAAGTCCAAACAAATCCATATAAAGCAATTGAAGGGGTTTAATTATTGTTACCTTGTTCTTTACGTTAAATGAGGACTTTATTTATTTGCCCATTTAACAAGCTTTACATACCTTATCCTTGAGAAATTTGATCTTTGGAAGTCCAACCATATGCTCATTCTTTCCAAGATCTCCAATGTTCTCAAAGCTTGTATGTCCAAGCCATCTATACCATAACCATGAGTCCTCACTTATAGAAACAAGACACTTAACACTTTTGTTAGTAAAAGATTCTAAATAGATTACATAAACATTTTAAATTCTTTCCCCTTGAAAAATCAACTTGTCATCATATATCTTATAAACAAAATAACCTTTAGGACCAAAGACAACCTTATAACCATTATCATAAAGTTGACTTATACTTAACAAGTTATGCTCAATCCTTTAACTAATAAAACTTTGTTAATAGAAAAGTTAGATTCCTTACTAATCTTACCAATTCCAATCACTTTACCTTTGGCATTATCTCCAAATATGACATTACCACCATCCCATTTTTCAACGTTGGAGAAGAGGCTTGCATTTCTGGTTATATACCTTGAGCATCCACTATCGAGGTACCATTTATTTACACTTATCTTGGATCTCAAGCATACCTATTAAAGCAAATACAATTACTTTTTCTTAAGTACCCAAATGTATTTGGGTCCTTAGGGGTTAGGAGCATAAATATCATCACAACTCTAATTCATCTTCCTAATAAAAGCATCTATTAGTTGTATGTCCTTTTCTATTGCAATAATGATAAATGACATTTTTAAACCTTGAATGATTATGAGTACTCTTCCTTTTAGATGCATGAACATACTTCTTATTATATGAATATGAACATGTATGCATGTTATTGGTCCTAGCTTTAACACCTTTGTTTTTAAATTCTTTTTCTTTTAAGTGGAGGTGGAAGCTTTCAAAAATACAGTTCCTTTGGAAGAATGAGAAGCATTTTGGTTAAAACCAATGCCTTCTCTATTACCGTTAAGCTTTTAACACTTTAAAATAGAATCAATTTTAACATCTCCTTTTTCAAATTTAAAAAGATTGGCTTTCAACAAATCTCTTTCTTTTGAAAATTTATCATTTTCATCTTTGAAAACTCTATTATCATTTTCCAAAATTTTAATTTTAGTTTTGCAAGAGACAAGTTCATGTTGCAAATCATTTTTCTCCTTTTGAAAACATGCAAACTTGTTTTTAAGGGATTTGTGTCTCTTAGCTAATTGTTCATACTTTTCTAAAAGTGCTTCTAATGCATCATTCTCATCATCATCATCATTATTATTATAATAATATTATAAAGATGTGGTTACCTCATCTTTATCATTATCCATGAATGCCATGAAGCAAATGTTTATTGTTCCTTCATTTTTAAATGCATCATCATCAGTCTCACTATCATCATCCTCCATCGCTTTCAATGCCTTCTTTTTGAATGGCTTGAATGGCTTATTGAGTCGAGGACATTCATTCCGCATGTGTCCTGGCTTGTTGTATTCATAATAAATTGTAGGACCCTTTTTAAATGTATCCCTTTTGTTTTGGTCCTTCCTTGCTTCAAATGGCTTCCAAAAGTCCTTCTCAAACTTCTTCTTCTTCATGAGAAGGTTCTTTACTTTTTTTTGAAAGGAGGACAACTTCATCATTGATTTCTCCTTCACATGTGGAAGAAGCTTCATCTTCCTTTGAAGCTTTCAGTGCTATTCCTCTCCTTTTGTCTTCTTCAACTCCTTGCTTGAGAGTAATCTCATGACTAAGAAGCTTTCCAAGTAGCATATTGGTTAACAAAACTGACAAATCATTTGCTTCTTCAATTGAGGTTACTCTAGCCTCCTAATCCTTCTTTGGAAATGCCCATAAGATTTTGTTGTTGATGTCTTCCTTTTGATATATCATGCCCAACTTCATTAGCCCATTAGTGATCATAATAAGGCAGTTGTACATTTTTGACATGCTCCCATTTGCATTCATTGTAAATAACTTATATTGATGAGTTAAAAGCTGCACTTTCTTGGTTCTAACTTGGTTGGTTACTTCATGGTGTGTCTCCAAGGCATCTTAAATTTGCTTAGCCGTAACACAATGTAAAACACGTCCATATTCCTCATGATTAATGGCATAATGCAATATATTCACTGCCTTCTTATTTTGAGCATTTGCTTTGAGTTCCTCTCTAGTCAAAGTTGCCTTGGGCTTAAGAGTTATGACACCCTCATTTATGATTGTTGGAGGAGAAAAACCACATTTAATCAAATCAAACAAGTCCACTCCATTACTTTCCAAGAAGACTTCCATCTTATGCTTCCAATACGGGTAATCCATTCCATCAAGGAAGGGTGGTCAAGTATATAATTGACTCTTAATACCTTGAGTTACCATTGATCTTTAGCTCTAGAATGTTAATTCTAATCCATAAATGAGCACCATGCTTTGATGCTAAATGAAATCCTGGAAGTACTTGCAACTCCTTCTTTGGCAATACCCATAAGATTTTATTGTTGATGTCTTCCTTTTGATATATCTTGCCTAACTTCATTAGCCCATTAGTGATCATAATAAGGCGGTTGTACATTTTTGACATGCTCTCATTTGCCTTGATTGTAAATAACTTATATTGATGAGTTAAAAGCTGCACTTTCTTGGTTCTAACTTGGTTGGTTCCTTCATGGTGTGTCTCCAAGGCATCTTAAATTTGTGTAGCCGTAACATAATGTTAAACATGTCCATATTCCTCATGATTAATGGCATAATACAATATATTCACTGCCTTCTTATTCCGAGCATTTGTTTTAAGTTCCTCTTTAGTCAAAGTTGCCTTGGGCTTAAGAGTTATGACACCCTCATTTATGATTGTTGGAGGAGAAAAACCATATTCAATCAAATCAAACAAGTCCACTCCATTACTGTCCAAGAAGACTTCCATCTTATGCTTCCAATATGGGTAATCCGTTCCATCAAGGAAGAGTGGTCTAGTATATAATTGACTCTTAATACCTTGAGTTACCATTGATCTTTAGCTCTGGAGTGTTAATTCTAATCCACAAATGAGCACCATGCTCTGATGCCAAATGAAATCCCGGAAGTACTTGCAACTCCTTCTTTGGAATTACCCATAAGATTTTGTTGTTGATGTCTTCCTTTTGATATATCTTGCCCAACTTCATTAGCCCATTAGTGATCATAATAAGGTGGTTGTACATTTTTGACATGCTCTCATTTGCCTTGATTGTAAATAACTTATATTGATGAGTTAGAAGCTGCACTTTCTTGGTTCTAACTTGGTTGGTTCCTTCATGGTGTGTCTCCAAGGCATCTTAAATTTGCTTAGCTGTAACATAATGTGAAACACGTCCATATTCCTCATGATTAATGGCATAATACAATATATTCACTGCCTTCTTATTTTGATCATTTGCTTTGAGTTCCTCTCTAGTCAAAGTTGCCTTGGGCTTAAGAGTTATGACACCCTCATTTATGATTGTTGGAGGAGAAAAACCACATTCAATCAAACAAGTCCACTCCATTAATTTCCAAGAAGACTTCCATCTTATGCTTCCAATACGGGTAATCCGTTCCATCAAGGAAGGGTGGTCAAGTATATAATTGACTCTTAATACCTTGAGTTACCATTGATCTTTAGCTCTAGAATGTTAATTCTAATCCATAAATGAGCACTACACTCTATTAACAAATGAAATCCTGGATGTAGCTGTAACTCCTTCTTTGGTAATACCCATAAGATTTTATTGTTGATGTCTTCCTTTTGATATATCTTGCCTAACTTCATTAGCCCATTAGTGATCATAATAAGGCGGTTGTACATTTTTGACATGCTCCCATTTGCCTTGATTGTAAATAACTTATATTGATGAGTTAGATGTTGCACTTTCTTGGTTCCAACTTGGTTGGTTGCTTCATGGTGTGTCTCCAAGGCATCCTAAATTTTCTTAGCCATAACATAATGTGAAACACGTCCATATTCCTCATGATTAATGGCATAATACAATATATTCATTGCCTTCTTATTCCAAGCATTTGCTTTGAGTTCCTCTCTAGTCAAAGTTGCCTTAGGTTAAGAGTTATGACACCCTCATTTATGATTGTTGGAGGAGAAAAACCACATTCAATCAAATTAAACAAGTCTACTCCATTACTTTCCAAGAAGACTTCCATCTTATGCTTCCAATACGAGTAATCCGTTCCATCAAAGAAAGGTGGTCTAGTATATAATTGACTCTTAATACCTTGAGTTACCATTGATCTTTAGCTCTAGAATGTTAATTCTAATCCACAAATGAGCACTACGCTCTGATACCAAATGAAATCCTGAAAGTAGCTGCAACTCCTTCTTTGGAAATACCCATAAGATTTTATTGTTGATGTCTTCCTTTTGATATATCTTGCCCAACTTCATTAGCCCATTAGTGATCATAAGAAGGCAGTTGTACATTTTTGACATGCTCCCATTTGCCTTCATTGTAAATAACTCATATTGATGAGTTAGAAGTTGCACTTTCTTGGTTCTAACTTGGTTGGTTCCTTCATGGTGTGTCTCCAAGGCATCCTAAATTTGCTTAGCTGTAACACAATGTGAAACATGTCCATATTCCTCATGATTAATGGCATAATACAATATATTCATTGCCTTCTTATTTTGAGCATTTGCTTTAAGTTCCTCTCTAGTCAAAGTTGCCTTGGGCTTAAGAGTTATGACACCCTCATTTATGATTGTTGGAGGAGAAAAACCACATTCAATCAAATCAAACAAGTCCACTCCATTACTTTCCAAGAAGACTTCCATCTTATGCTTTCAATATGAGTAATCCGTTCCATCAAAGAAAGGTGGTCTAGTATATAATTGACTTTAAATACCTTGAGTTACCATTGATCTTTAGCTGTAGAATGTTAATTCTAATCCATAAATGAGCACCATGCACTGATACCAAATGAAATCCTGGAATTAGCTGTAACTGCTTCTTTGGCAATACCCATAAGATTTTATTGTTGATGTCTTCCTTTTGATATATCTTGCCCAACTTCATTAGCCCATTAATGATCATAATAAGGCGGTTGTACATTTTTGACATGCTCTCATTTACCTTCATTGTAAATAACTCATATTGATGAGTTAGAAGCTGTGCTTTCTTAGTTCTAACTTGGTTGGTTCCTTCATGGTGTGTCTCTAAGGCATCTTAAATTTTCTTGGCCGTAACACAATGTGAAACACGTCCATATTCCTCATGATTAATGGCATAATACAATATATTCATTGCCTTC